>BROG01000307.1:647500-832502 GCA_030159075.1 Atrina japonica
AAAATTAAGTTTTAGTATAAAATATTTAATCACCAACAAAAACAAAGAATGATAAAATACTATACAAGAAAAAAGGGGCATAACTTTGTTAATATTAAAGACAATATCATTATAAATATTACAAAGTTCTATATGAAAGTCAATGATGTAAAACTATTGATCTTTGATATGATCTTATTACTCTCATAGCTGTGTTTTGTTAAACAATTAAACAATGAAGTAAAACAATACATAACAAGATGTTCCAATTCAAATTAAATACATTGAAAATATATCACACACGGAGCTAGTACAAGTGTTACGACACAGATATGACACGGAGTTCAATAAGTCCGTGCAATACACAACACTGTATTGCTCTGCAGTTGGATACAAAGTTTTCACCGGAACTACTTTTCTAAATAGGATTTATTTGACAGCATCTTTAAAAGCGGAATTAATTTTAAATGTGTGTACACATATAAATGAATAAGCGATATGTAATGAATACAAAACCAGACAAATGTTTCTATCCGTATCAACAGACTGCACCTGATCACCGTAGCGAGGGCCACAACGATCGCATGAAGTATAATGATAGGGATAGAAACATATGCGTTGTTTTGCATAGAATAATATATAGCATAACAGACGTTATGGAATGTTTAAGAAAAACCCCAATACAAAACAAAACAAGGGATGCATTTCATTGCATGCTATTTCCTTTTCCACTTAAAGCCCCATGTCCGCCAAATTACGCTCAGTTAGGGTGTCAATTTTGTAAATTATACCTGCATATTGGTACGAGTGGGAAAATTATGATTGTGTCCGCACTTAAAGTTGTTTATTACTTTCTCATCCATATTACTTGCGACCAATGTAACATACAGAAGTGTAACTGACATGTGCATAGTGCACATAATTCGTCAGTAAACTCTGACGTCAGTTATTGCCAGTTTGACGTTATTTCTCTCAAGCTCCGAAACACCAAAGCTTTTCACACACACTTTCAACTCATGACAAAATTATCATAAATATAAAATTTATAT
The DNA here is from genome assembly GCA_030159075.1 of Atrina japonica. Lineage (NCBI taxonomy): Eukaryota > Metazoa > Mollusca > Bivalvia > Pterioida > Pinnidae > Atrina > Atrina japonica. The sequence continues at coordinate 648,529 of BROG01000307.1, forward strand.
AATGGAACTGTACTGTTATCGTTCAAGTTGAGCGTAATTGATACTACGACCCAGTGGCGATTGTTAAGGATTGTTCACTGCTACATGGATTACTATAGCATCACTAAACACAAAAGTGGCAATGACATATTCGTTACAACGAGGAGATATACCAGCAACTTGTTGAGATGAAGTTGAATTTAGGTAGCATATGTTGGCTTTCTTAGGGTACACCTCCTTCCTCAGCAAGCACCCCTCAAGCCCAAACCAGAGTAAATGAGAGATATTAATATAAATTGTCAATCGTTGTAAGATAAATTAAGTTTATATTTAATATTAGGTGAGTAGCAATGCCACGCAACGCTAGTTGTGTGTAGCAGTTGGAAAAAAAGGGGACACAATCCGGCCAATTCACATTCCCCGAGATATCATTTCAAGTCTGTGTATATACAAAAGTATTGGGATAAATCCTGATATATTTATAAAAGATACAACATTACCACTTTATCGTATATATTGTCATAATCATAAAATAAAACTTGAAATAACTAGTGTATATTGACGCCTACGATATATACCTAAAAACAAACCCCAAAAGATTTGATTGAAGTTTTCTGATAAACCATCTTTTACATTTCAAATCTTCAATACTTTTCCCCGGTATTATCACTCTTGATGCATCTAAGAACTATTTTCAACGACACAATTTCAAAGCAGGTAACTATATTTTATAGAGTCTCGTCTCAATCGTAAAGACATCATGAATGGCATCATATATAAAATAACTCATTACTGATGATGACACACACATACACACACACACACACACACAGTGTGTGTATATGTATGATTCAAAAGATATCACAAATCCTTCATTAACAGAACTTTCGAATTCATATTTATCACAGTTCATTGGAAATTGGCAGACTTTTATAGTCTTACTGGATTTATACTCGACTATATTGGTTAAGAGAATGGGTAATACCGATAAATCTTTTATTATTCCTGATGTCTTATCTACCCCGATATGTTTACATATTTACTCTGCAGCAGCTATTTCCTCATCAACGTTCAGAAGCATTTTACCTATTTCGCTTCTTACATAGGCCTCAGCAAGATCATCGGAGAAGGTGCGTGATTTCTCCATTTGCGATAGTTCCAGTTTTGTTTTGATGGTATCATTCATCAGAAGTTCTCCTTGTGGAGTTTTTTGGAACTCTCCATCATCATACACGGTTATTCCACGGACGATCGTCTTATGTACCTGTCCTGATAATGTTTTACCTGTGTATGGTGATACCTGGTAATAAAGGAAACTGAAAGGTAATCATAGTGAGTACATACTAGTAGTTTGTTTAACTTAGTTTTTAATTATTGAAATAAACTTTAACAGCGTTTTAGGATTATCAATACTGAAATATGTGGTCTTATGAATTAACTCATTCACCCCTGAAAACACATTTGGACTGACCTAAGTCATTAGTTTATAGAAGAGTTCATTGTTTCTCAGGGGTTGATAAGTTAATCAACAGCGTCGGTGCAGTTTATATTTTCCGATAAGTGTTCTTTTGCAAAACTGACTGTCATGGACTTTCCGGATAAGACTTACGAATCCGGATTCGTGTCGTTTTTAATGTTTAATGAAGATACCCCTTTCTCCACAAATGAATTATCTAAATCTGTATTTATGATATAAATGACCAATGACATTCGTTATAGAGGCATGTTTTTCTTTACAATGTTTTACAATATTCTTGATAGGACTTATATTGATATTAATTACAGCAACACAAAAACTTTAAATTCAAATGACATTTGTTAACTTAATTGTTTACTGACAATGAGAAAGTCAAAGGTCGTTAGATCAGGTATTGATAAAATTTTAGATGTTCACAAAAACAATTCAATACCTTATTCTTGAACTCAATCATTTCTTGTGTAACCTGAAAATAAAAGAAACATTTACAATATATATATATACGATAAACTAATACTAGAACAATTGATAATACTAGTGCCTAGTATTTCAAGTACTTTTACATTACAAAGAAGCTGTACAAAAAGTCGAATTTAAATCTTAGTCCAAATACTATTTAGTTTACTCCTCTCAGATATTACAATTTAATATAAATGAGTTGACTCCGTTATCAAGGCTTTCAACTTACGATATATACAAAGTTTATACCTCAAATGTCGCCTCTGGATTCCAAACGACAAAATCTGCATCGTGTCCGACTTTGATACTTCCTTTCTTGTGTGACAAATTTGCAAGCTTAGCGGTATTTACACACAGGAACTTAACAAGATCAAGTATATCCATACCTCTCTCTTGACAACCCGTCCAGAACAGAGACAAACCTACAGGTCATGAAATATAAAAACCATAAATACAAAAGTGTTAACCGTCAGTGTTTCAGAAGACAGTAAAGAAATACAAAAATCACAGATACAAAAGTGGGCACCGTCAGGTGTTTCAGAATAAAGATAACTCGACATTTCAGTTTGTGAAACATTGTCATCGCAAACACGGTAATTATACCGACCGTAAATTTTGCGAAATGTTGACTTTAAATGCGATTCCTCATATTCCGTCCCGTCTAGTTCACTGAGATAAATTGTGTTCACATATAGGCACGCAAATTATAAAGACTAAAACGTCGTCGATATATCCACGTATCTACTAATAATTAAAGTACAAAGTTAACTTTCTTTTTTATTTACAGCCAAAACACTTTCCTCAAACTACCCGCGTCTAGTTCAGGTTGAATATTAGCACCTATTTAGAATGATATTTTATTCTTCGTGAGAAAAATTGAAAACAAGGTATGTTCTTTGCCTATAAGTTACTCCCTCCCTCATATAAGGAATATGCGTACCAAGATTGAAAATCCTAGGTACAATGCTTTGTTCTGTACATTATAAATCATTTGCATTGCCTTCTATGGCCTACTTTTCCGTGGTTAGATCATATCACCTCTAGTTAGAGCGGATATGAATCCCACTGAAACACAAGGAAATATTTTTGTGGATAACCGGTGTTTTTTCCGTTTTTTTTCTCCCACATAACATATAGATCGCCACTGTAGAATAGACAATACTTTTGAGTAGTGTTAAGTCATGCATTACACGTGTGATAATGTAGGCCATCATCTACATAAAATCAATGATACATATTTATTTCACCTCCTATACAAGTGATAATGGGACATATAAGTATAAATCCACTCCCAATACCAGTATTCAGATACACATTAGTAATATCTAATTCTGTTGACGTCCTACCATTAGCAGTCTTCATACATGTTTGTATAAAACACATAATGATGATCCAATGATCTCTTACAGTTATTTTCGTAAGTTAACATTGAAACTCTGAGGTCTATGAATGTCGTCAAAATAATGATAAATATTTAAACAATACAGTGTTATTCCATTATGTCTGTAGTGATTGATCAAGACAAAAATGGAAGACGAACTAAACAAACGTCCGCAAGTAGGCTTTACATCTTTTACTTACCGAATTGCAAAGAAGAAATACCACCCCAAGCTGCCATGAAATCTCCTTTCTCCAGTAGCTTAAGGTCTGGGGTACAGGGTGAATGATCGGATACAACCATATCAATATGACCTTTCTTTAAGCCTTCCCACAATAGATCCTGAAATATTGTCAATGCTTCACTAAACAAAATATTTAGCGCAAGTTATATGAAATTTTTACCTATGTAAAAATATTGCGTCATAGGTGTAGTATATTGTGTTTTAGTACAGTGATAATTTGATATTTGATGTATAACACAGAACGTCTATTGTGCTGTATGATTAGTGCTGTAACAATATATTGTAGGTTTAGTGTTGTAATACTGTGTTGTAGGCATTTTAGTGTGTTAATACTGTGCCCCTGAATTAGCGTAGTAATATTGTATAGGATTTAGTGTTGTAATATAGTATTGTAGCATAGTAATATTGTATAGGATTTAGTGTTGTAATATAGTATTGTAGCGTAGTAATATTGTATAGGATTTAGTGTTGTAATATAGTATTGTAGCGTAGTAATATTGTATAGGATTTAGTGTTGTAATATAGTATTGTAGCATAGTAATATTGTATCAGATTTAGTGTTGTAATATAGTATTGTAGCGTAATAATATTGTATAGGATTTAGTGTTGTAATATAGTATTGTAGCATAGTAATATTGTATCAGATTTAGTGTTGTAATATAGTATTGTAGCGTAATAATATTGTATAGGATTTAGTGTTGTAATATAGTATTGTAGCGTAATAATATTGTATCAGATTTAGTGTTGTAATATAGTATTGTAGCGTAATAATATTGTATCAGATTTAGTGTTGTAATATAGTATTGTAGCATAGTAATATTGTATCAGATTTAGTGTTGTAATATAGTATTGTAGCGTAGTAATATTGTATCAGATTTAGTGTTGTAATATAGTATTGTAGATTAAATGTGCTCAATATTATATTCTATGTGTAGTGCATTAATATTGTGCTGTATGTTAATGTCGTATCATTGTATTGTAGTGGCATATTTGTAAATAAATTAGTCTGGATTTATAGATTAAGTAGAGTATTATTGTTTTACACATGCCGTGTAGTGATCTTGTTTTGTTGCCTGTGTCATATTTTGTATTGTATGTGCAGTGTGTGATAATGGATTGTGTGTGCACTATAATTATATTGCATTCGTGATGCATACATAGCAAAACATAAACATATCAAAATTAGAGTGCATTATCATACGTTTTAAGACAGTCTTCCTTCAATACCATGGAGTGTGAAAGATAAATTCTGCCTATTGTCCATAGAGAATCACACTTCAGTCAGGTCTGTTTTGTGAGTAGACCGTGTTATACCTGATTATTCTACCTAAAGTAAGTGTTTATAAGTACACTGAGTTATACCTGATTATTCTACCTAACGTCAGTGTTTATAAGTACACTGTGTTATACCTAATTATTCTACCTAACGTCAGTATTGGTAAGTATACTATGTTATACCTGATTATTCTACCTAACTTCAGTATTGGTAAGTACACTGTTTTATACCTAATTATTCTACCTAACGTCAGTGTTTATAAGTACACTGTGTTATACCTAATTATTCTACCTAACGTCAGTGTTTATAAGTACACTGAGTTATACCTGATTATTCTACCAAACGTCAGTATTGGTAAGTATACTATGTTATACCTGATTATTCTACCTAACGTCAGTGTTTATAAGTACATAGTTTTATACCCGTTTATTCTACCTAACTTCAGTATTGGTAAGTACACTGTGTTATTCGTGATTATTCTACCTAACGTCAGTGTTTATAAATACACTGTGTTATACCTAATTATTCTACCTAACTTCAGTGTTTATAAGTACACTGTGTTATACCTAATTATTCTACCTAACGTCAGTGTTTATAAGTACACAGTGTTATAGCTGATTATTCTACCTAACGTCAGTGTTGGTATGTACAAAGTGTCATACCTAATTATTCTACCTAACGTCAGTGTTTATAAGTACAAAGTGTAATACCTGATTATTCTACCTAACGTCAGTGTTTATAAGTACACAGTGTTATACCTGATTATTCTACCTAACGTCAGTGTTGGTATGTACAAAGTGTCATACCTAATTATTCTACCTAACGTCAGTGTTTATAAGTACAAAGTGTAATATCTGATTATTCTACCTAACGTCAGTGTTTATAAGTACACAGTGTTATACCTGATTATTCTACCTAACGTCAGTGTTGGTATGTACAAAGTGTCATACCTAATTATTCTACCTAACGTCAGTGTTTATAAGTACAAAGTGTAATACCTGATTATTCTACCTAACGTCAGTGTTTATAAGTACACAGTGTTATACCTGATTACTCTACCTAACGTCAGTGTTATTAAGTACAGTATGTTATATCTGATTATTCTACCTAAAGTCAGTATTGGTAAATACTCCATGTCATACCTGATTATTCTACCTAATGTAAGTATTGGTAAGTATACGGTGTCATACCTGATTATTCTATCTAACGTCAGTTTTGGTAAGTACACTGTGTCATACCTGATTATTCTACCTAACGTCAGTATTGGTAAGTACACTGTGTCATACCTGTTGATTCTACCTCACGTCAGTATTGGTAAGTACACTGTTTTATACCTGATTATTCTACCTAACGTCAGTGTTATTAAGTACACTGTGTAATACGTCATTATTCTACCTAACGTCAGTGTTATTAAGTACACTGTGTTATTCGTGATTATTCTACCTAACGTCAGTGTTATTAAGTACACTGTGTTTTACCTTATAATTCTACCTTTTGTCATAGTTCATAAGTACACTGTGTTTTACCTGATTATTCTACCTATTGTCATAGTTCATATGTACATTGTGTTATACCTGATTACTTTTCTCTCTGATTGGTGGACAGCACTTGTACAATGTGTTACCATCAGGGACTGACTCAGCATTTAGAGTTAGATAATGATGACACGTCTCCACGGTCAGTGGTGCGCCCTTCTCTCGTGTGGCGATGATGGTTGGTAAGGCACTAGCAGCCGACAGGTGCACTATGTGACATTTGACTCTGAAATATACAGACAAAACTAATCACATATATTTATGATAAATCTTTAATTTACAATAATAATAAGGATTTATTTGAATTACTTTAAATCAGGCTTATTCTGATAAAATGCATTAAAATTTATTGTAAGTAAAATGGACTTAAACCACAGGAAAATATTATTGTGTTCAAATATGGAATTAAACCATACTAAGGAGGTCACATATAGCAGAACAAATGACCTGTAGTAGAAATGCTTTAAACAACAGTGTATGGTTAACTTTAATGTCTGGCGTCGTTTACAGCAGAAATGTGTTGCACAATGGTTAGGGGTAGCTGAAAACTAAACACAACAGTGTATGGTTAACTTTAATGTCTGGCGTCGTTTACAGCAGAAATGCGTTGCACAATGGTTAGGGGTAGCTGAAAACTAAACACAACAGTGTATGGTTAACTTTAATGTCTGGCGTCGTTTACAGCAGAAATGTGTTGCACAATGGTTAGGGGTAGCTGAAAACTTAACACAACAGTGTATGGATGACTTTAATGTCAGGCGTCGTTTACAACAGAAATGCGTTGCACAATGATTAGGGGTAGTTGAAAACTTAACACAACAGTGTGTGAATAACTTTAATATTTGTAATTATGAGATATATAATAGAATATAAATTTACCTGTACTTGAGACACATTTCACACACTAGATTGATAGCTTCTTCCTCCATCACAGCCGGTCTAGACTCCAAAAATGTTTTGTATTGTTTAGGTCCACCTATAAGCATTCCAATCATATAAACATGAGAACCATTAATTTCTTTCTTTATTCATATTCTTTTATAAAAGTTTTAAATCTCTATAGGATGAAAACTATCTAACGTTAAAGATTTAAGACATTATTGGTAATTATGAGTTACTTAAGATTATTTCCCTTGTTTTTTTTTTGTAAACAAGCATTTCATTAAATGGTAATGTACATTCACAATTATGTTCAGAGGTCTATATTGGTTTATTTTTTGTATCAAGATGATTTGTTTGCATTTGGGTTGAGGAGAATTGATCTTTATTTTGGGGAATTTTGGTTTATATTAGGGAGGGGGCAATTTGTCTATATTGGGAGGGGATTTTTAGGAGGGTATAGTTGGTTTATATTCGGGAGGGGTGGTTTATATTTGGGAGGGTATATCTGATATATATTTGGAAGGGTATAGATCTAGTTTCTATATATTGGGCAGTGAATAGTTGTTTTATTTTTGAGATGGGGTATTCGTTTATATTTGGGATTGAAGGTAATCTAATTTCAGTAGCATCATATTGTTAACAATGAATTTAGATGTCAGAACAACAGCAAAACCAACATACCATCATTACTCCCATGACCACAGTTGCAATCCACTTCTGCATGGAACTGTAAAAGCATCATCAAATTATCAAATAAATAGAAAACTACCACTCTTCATTTAATTGTGCCAGAAAATAACATAAACGATTTATGTTTTGATGTCATTCATTAATGACAATTATTACCTAAATTCAATAACTAAAGAAATAGAAAAGAATGAGAATTTATAATTAGTAGAGTCAGGCTATAGCTCTGATTAGAGAAAACGTTGGTTTGTTTCTGAGACGTATTAATGGCGTTGGAGCAAGTCATTGAAAGAAGCATAGTATTTGAAAAAGATCACTAGAATGATAATAAATGAAGAATAAATCTTTGCTTGATAATTGATACCTGGCCAAATACCACTACCGTAACTTTTTCTTACCAAAACAGTGGCATCAGTACCCTGTAGAACTTGTAGCGCCGCCTCTAGATCCGACTTCTCCACGTGTGGAAAGTCGTCCACCCCACTGTGTATCAGGAAACACTTGAATCCCATAACTCCGGCGTGTAACATCGGGATAAGTTCTTTCTATAGAAATAAACATTTACGTATTAGCAAAAATATGAGACCATTTCAATATCAATTAAAACACTATATAAGTACTGTTTCAAATAGACTCGTCTATATTTTTGACTAGACATGGGATTATTTGATACTCTCTTTTAATACCTAATTTTCAAACAAAATGAATGATTATAAAATATATTACATTCTAGTCATACTGTACGAAATGCTGCAATATGTTTGTTTTATTTTGTGCCTGGTATTATACTACTTACAGAAATATATCTGTATTTAATTCGAGCTCAACTGATCGTTTTGATATTTCATAAAACTTTGATTTTGGTATTGTTAATACTATTTGAATCAGTGATATAATCACTAGTTAAATGTATTAATGTAAACATGGTAAAATGATCATTTTAATGTCATCACAAAAACTTGTTGTTGTTGTTGTTGTTGTATTGTTGTTTAACGCCCCACTCAAGAATATTTCATTCATATGGAGACGTCACCAAATGCCGGTGAAGGGCTTCAAATTTTGGCCTATGCTCGGCACTTACGGCCATTGAGCAATGAGGGTTCTCTAACCTGTCGACACCTACTGTGACACACTGTGACCTCGGTTTTAATATATCATCCGCAAGACAGGAATCCAACCTGCCGCCAGCTGGACTCGAACTCTCGACCTCATGATCAAGAGTCGAGTGCGCTACCGACTGAGCCAGGCCGGCTCCATCACAATAAAAAACTAGTGTATAATATTACAATGTTAAAGGACACTGTAGAGTGTTTTGATTGTCAGCTAGTAATAGACCCTTACACGATATCTGTGGTCCTGTAACTTTGGGTGGCAAAATTGATACAGATTCTCGGAAAATGACGTCAAGAAACAATAAGTTACTATTACGACGTCTATGTTTTTGTGGGTATCTGTATCATTTTGCTCCCCAAAGTCACAGGACCGCAGTTAACGTGAAAGGGTCTATAGGGGACTAAAAACTTGATAAATTGAAGTTTTTAGTCCCCTATAAATCGTCATTTTCAGCGTTTATATAGATATAAACATAAAACCAAATTTATAGTTTTGCAAAACGGGGGAAAACCAAATGCTAATGACGACCGTTTCTGTCAATAGGACTAAATAGGAATTTAAGATAGAGTTCCAAAACAAAAAAGTATTATACAAGCTCTGAAGGCTAAACAAACCTAAATGTAATCTTAAATCATTTTAAGAGTAATCATTGTAATAAGAGAGTATCTTAGCATTTTAAGGGTTTAGAATTGAAAGAGTGTTATACATTCTAATAATCAGCTGGTACCGAAATACCAGGTACCCTCTGAATAAGAATTAACTTAAATATATCATTGACAAACTGAACCATGACAATCCCCAGTATAAGTATTCGACATGAGAAAAAATTAACAAAAGGTTAAAAATATGCAAAAATTGTCACCTGGTTTCCGGGTACAATGCCACCCCAGAATGCAACGTCCATGTGGCATTTGTCTTTAGCAACGGACTCCTTGCACTGAAACGCTGATAAGCTGGTGGTCGATGGTATTGAGTTTCTGTAAATATAACATGTCTCTATAAAAACATTTGATAAAATGCTTGTTGTTACAGAATACTTTATGTGCGTAATTATAAAAAACATATGTATGGACCTATCTTATAAATAAAGATATATGTATGGACCTATCTTATAAATAAAGATATATGTATGGACCTATCTTATAAATAAAGATATATGTATGGACCTATCTTATAAATAAAGACATATGTATGACCTATCTTATAAGTAAAGATATATGTATGGACCTATCTTATAAGTAAAGATATATGTATGGACCTATCTTATAAATAAAGATATATGTATGGACCTATCTTATAAATGAAGACATATGTATGGACCTATCTTATAAGTGAAGACATGTATGGATCTATCTTATAAGTAAAGATATATGTATTGACCTATCTTATAAATGAAGACATATGTATGGATCTATCTTATAAGTAAAGACATGTATGGACCTATCTTATAAGTAAAGACATATGTATGGATCTATCTTATAAATAAAGACATACGTATGGACCTATCTTATAAGTAAAGACATACGTATGGACCTATCTTATAAATAAAGGCATAGTATGGACCTATCTTATGAATAAATATATATGTATGGACCTATCTTATAAATAAAGGCATACGTATGGACCTATCTTATTAATGAAGACATATGTATGGACTGTCTTATAAATAAAGGTATATGCAAATTGTAAAACGGAAAGGCAAGTGAAGTATTACCAATGTCTGTCTCCCTTAGCCATGATGTTTATATCACAATTACATTACAAGGACGCTTACAAATAACCAAATGGACGTACATAAACTGATATAGTTATCGAGATATTTATATAAATTGTTATAGCAGTACAGTTACATGTTGTATATATAAACTAATATAATTATACATGTAAAGTTATATATAAACTTATTTAGTTATACAGTTGTATATATAAAGTTATATAGCTATACACGAACAGTTCTATTTAGAAAATCTATTTAAAATTGGAGCTCAACTGATGAAGTCTAATTGATAGAAACAATCGTCTTGAGCATTATAACTTTCGTTTGTTTGTTTGTTTGTTTATTGTTGTTTAAAGTCACGTTCAAGAATCTTTCACTCATATTGAGACGTCACCAAATGCCGGTGAAGGGCTTCAAATTTTGGCCTTTTCTCGGCACTTACGGCCATTGAGCAGTGAGGGTTCTTTGACGTGCCGACACCTACTGTGACACGGGACATTGGTTTTTACTGCATCATCCGCAAGACAGGAAACCAACATGCCGCCGGCTGGACTCGAAGTCACGATCTCACGGTCAAGAGTCGAGTGCGCTACCGACTGAGCCAGGCCGGCTCATAACTTTGGTATTATGTTTATAATATATACTTATAAACTAATATTTTAATTTACAGTTATATAATAAAATTCCCCACGATTCACCTATAACTATAAATTGAGATAGATATTGTCCTGTCAAGTTATCGTTAAATATTTCCGTCCTTATATCGTTTATTTCTAGTATTGAATATCATGTTGTTATATCTTTATTTCTGATTGAATGACTTATGCCGCCACGATGTATATTTTATTTCTATATATTTTATAACTATGGTGTCGTGATTTCGACTATTTCTATGTAAATAACTATATTGTCATGTTATTGTATATCTCAGAATAAATATTTATTTTTCTGGTTTTGTCATGATATCCTTTATTTCTATATAAATATATATGTTGTTATTATATCAACTAAGTTTAAGAAAATAACTATGCCGTCATGATATATTTTATTTCTATATAGATAACTGTGCTGCCATGTTATTATCTATTTATAAGTAAATAACTATATCAGGAAAGGGAACCTCATTGCAACCTTTTGAGTTAACTTTGGTAGACATTCGGAGGCTGTATATGCTAAGTCAGTGGATTTTGCTGTTTGAAAACTTCTCGTAGATTATACTTGTTATTTTCATTCTGACAACGAGCAATGGGAAAAAGAGGGATCAAGTCCCATGCCTTCCCACTCTAATAATCACACGGCCCGATGTCTGTTGCGTCACGTTTTGTCCGCCATCGATGTCTTATAGATTTTGCTGTCCAGTAGAAGGCTGGACAGCAGATTTTGGGAAGTAGTGAAGTCAGCATGAAAATGCACGTGTGTAACATCACGTCAGCATTAATCCGACATTATAATGTCCACCAAGAAACACAAACAGATACATTGATGTAATCAACATACAGCGGCATATCCACAATCGTTGTTAATCCTCCGGCGGCAGCGGCACGTGTGGCTGTTGCATATCCCTCCCACGCTGTTCTACCTGGTTCATTGACGTGCACATGGGCATCAACAATACCCGGCATTAACATGTGGTTGCCAACATCTATCACCTGCAAGTTAATAAACTAATTAGTTGAGAGCATTCATTAAATATATTATTAATTTCATCATATTTGGCTTTAGTTTTAACAAATCATATTGCTTTGAAATAATGCAACTGTATTGCGGAGACGTTATCATAACTTACTGACGCTCTCTCCACAACAAATATGTACAAATATTGAGATTGCGAAAGTACATCCTACGGAAGTATGGAAGGGACATGTGAAAATGAAAATTTTATTTCCTGCGCACGACTTAATATTTTTTTCCTCAAAAATTATGTCGTGCGCACGACTTAATATTTTTTCTCATTTTTATGTCGTGCGCACGACTTAATATTTTTTCTCATTTTTATGTCGTGCGCACGACTTAATATTTTTTTCTCATTTTTATGTCGTGCGCATGACTTAATATTTTTTTCTCATTTGTTATGTCGTTCGCACGACTTAATATTTTTTTCTCATTTTTATGTTGTGCGCACGACTTAATATTTTTTTCTCATTTGTTATGTCGTGCGCACGACTTAATATTTTTTTCTCATTTGTTATGTTGTGCGCAATACTTAATTATTTTTTTCCTTATTGTTTTATGTTGTGCACACGACATATTAAGTCATGCGCACGAGATAGTTATGTCGTATGCACGATTGTTGGTGTTTAATAAAGATTATTGATACCCTTCATGGTGTAAAAAAGTGTCCCTCGCCTATCCAGGGGTGGGGCGGGGGACTAGGTAATTCCTATGAAACCTCTTGCTACATCAGAGATTTTGCAGAATAAATATTTGATTTAGCAAGAGTTCCCATAGGAAATAGGGACTAGGGTGCTTCAGCTACCCCTAATAATTGTGTTGAAATTGAAAAATATGACGTTAAAGCTTTCGCAACTTTATATAATTCCTTTTCAGTGTTATACAGTACCCATGGATCATATACAACGTACGTTCACGAGGCGGAAGTAGACTAAGTGTTCGTATTTTATTGTTTTTCAAGGTAAAATTGTTTTCTTGGAGCCTTCATAAACGTTATTAATCATTTCAACTATCCTTTAAATTTCATCGATATCCGTCTTACATCTAAGAAGATTATTTGTAATATTCACATTATGTCTCTAATTCTAGTTTAACTTTAAGACATATGTCGATGTAAGATGTTTGCTATTGACTAATTAAGTCGTGCGCACAACAAAACTATCACGTGCGCACGACTTAAAAAACAATAGAAAAAAATCTATTAAGTCGTGCGCACGACATAAAAAATGAGAAAAAAAAATATTAAGTCGTGCGCACGACATAATTTCTTTCCACATGTCCCTTCCATACTTCCGTAACATCCAGCTATAATGCATAAAGAGGTATTTGAGGTATATAGGTATTCGTCGGTAACACAATTTATAAATGATAAGAGATTTTCTGTAATGTTTGTCAGTTCATAGGTTGGACAATACTTAAGCTTACATTTCAAAATGTATATTCTATTAGGTCAATGCTTTTGCTACTTCACGCGCTTCGTCAAAGTATAAATTGTGTTCACGCAAAAAGACAATTAGCTGCATAAAACAACCGTAAGAAAATGATCACAAACGTATTTTAATCGTAATTTCAAATAGATTAAAAATAAAGAAAAATTCAAGACGGCGATAGATATGTTATTGAAAAGCATTTAGATAAGATATGTTGCTGTAAAGTAGCGCTTCTTACAACCTTGATTTAACTTGATAATAGTTTGTTCCGTTTCATTGGCGGGTGATGTAAACAAACACTCAAGACATATAAAGGAAGGAAATGTGTTTCAGTTTTCACATATGACTACCATTACTCTCATCTCGGTCAGCGGGTAAAGGAAAAAATCACATCTTTTGACAGACAAAATCATATCTGATCTTACGTGTTCGATATCAGTTGTTCAATCATCTACAGGTACCAATTGTGACGAGGAGTTTATTCCTCACATATATCATGTGAATTTGACTGAGGATTCACGGCAAGCGTGACCCGGTCAACAGGGGATGCTTACTCCTCCATGACACCTGATCCCACCTCTAGGTTTCTAGAAGTCCGTGTTTGTCCAATATTCACCAGATCTGTATATTGTATCCTAGACATCCTGAAGATTTATACTTTGGTATCTGTGATTTTATATCATATCGTGTAACGTGAATCTATCGTTATAGTATTACACTGTCATATGACAATCCTCCATTTTATTATAATTATAGACAATGATCTTAAAGGGGCAGTAGCTGTGCTTTTTTTTTTTAATTATCTCCCCTTTTTACTACTTAGATTGATATACAATAACAAAAAAGAGATATACACAGGCATAAAAATTCTTAAATCCCTATGTATTTTGTGAAAGCTGCTAGCGAAACCCAAGTTTGGCACTTTTTCATTTGCAATTGATTGACTCAATACACAACATAAATAGGACTATAAGATTTTTAAGCCTGTGTATAGCTGTATACATAAAGTGCAAGTAGAAAAAAATCGAAATGATACTTTGGTAAACACAGCTCATGACCCTTTAATTACTTAAAGAACTTCAGACAGCCAATAGCATATATATGATTCCTCTTCTGTCTTTTTATATATCTTTATTTAGTTTAAGAACAGTAATAAATATTATTAACAATACCAAAGTTACAGTTTTGGAAAAGTGCTAAAAACAAATGCTAAAGACGATCGTATCTGTCAATAAGGCTTCATCAGTTGAGCTCAAATTAAAAAAAATAAATGTATACATCCGAAAAAGTGGTATCTTACAGGGCCAAAAATGAGTTTTTGTCTCAAGTTTGAGGAGCAAGATCATTCTGAACACTCTATCATTAAACGTGTTTGTACTGGTTACATGTGGAAGAACCTTCAAAGGAATTTAACACACCTTGTGCAAAGTTATCATATAAATCCTATGGATACAAATTTGGAAAATGTTCTAATTGATGAACAACATTTTCAAATACGTTAATTGCATATATAGTTAAATCCCTATGAATACGAGTTAGTTTAATGTGTACAAGTCAATAATATTGTCCATACAATTGGCTTTACGTTTAGATATTGGACATGCTATTCTACGACAATAAAGATATATCACATTCTAAGTTCAACAGCAATTATAGTCACACGTGCATATGGAGTTTATCATTCTCCTTCCCTATAATAATGTAAAGCGTTGATCATGGTTTTTCGTAATAGAAAGATTTATTTTACTCGAGTATATTAATTACTGAATGTTCTAAATCCCCTCATCTAGTCTGTCGAACATCACTATTTCGTTTGTCCTTTATTTTGATTATGATTAATACAACTTGTTATCAGTTTGTTCTCATCATAAGCAACATATGCGTCTCTAGTCGCTGTATTGCTAAATGTTTTTTTTTTTATTGGGTCAACACATGGGTCTTTAGTCTTTGTGTATCTAGGGTCTCTAGTCTCTGTATTGCTAAATGTTGTTTTTTCTGATTGGGTCAACACATGGGTCTGTAATCTTTGTGTATCTAGGGTCTCTAGACATGTATAGATAAAGGTTTCCGGTTTGGGCTCTGGTCTTTGTGTAGCTAAAGGTTAATGTTTGGGTAAACACACGGGTCTATAGTCTTTGTGTAGCTAAATGTTGTTTTTCTGTTTGGGTCAACATATGGGTCTCTAATCTTTGTGTAACTAAAGGTTAATGTTTGCGTCAACACACGGGTCTATAGTCTTTGTGTAGTTATATTAAGTTTTTCTGTTTGGGTCAACATACGGGTCTCTAGTCTTTTTTTAGCTAAAGGTTTTATGTTTGGCTCAACACACGTGTCTCTAGTCCTTGTGTAGCTAAAGGTTTTATGTTTGTATCAACTCACGGATTTCCTTGTACAGCTAAAGGGTTTCTGTTTGGTCAACACACGGGTCTCTTTGTACAGCTAAAGGGTTTCTGTTTGGTCAACACACGGGTCTCTTTGTACAGCTAAAGGGTTTCTGTTTGGTCAACACACGGGTCTCTAGTCTTTGTGTAGCTAAATGTTGTTTTTCTGTTTGGGTCAACATATGGGTCTCTAATCTTTGTGTAACTAAAGGTTAATGTTTGCGTCAACACACGGGTCTCTAGTCTTTGTGTAGTTATATTAAGTTTTTCTGTTTGGGTCAACATACGGGTCTCTAGTCTTTTTGTAGCTAAAGGTTTTATGTTTGGCTCAACACACGTGTCTCTAGTCCTTGTGTAGCTAAAGGTTTTATGTTTGTATCAACTCACGGATTTCCTTGTACAAGCTAAAGGGTTTCTGTTTGGTCAACAAACGAATCTCTTTGTACAGCTAAAGGGTTTCTGTTTGGTCAACACACGGGTCTCTTTGTACAGCTAAAGGGTTTCTGTTTGGTCAACACACGGGTCTCTTTGTACAGCTAAAGAGTTTCTGTTTGGTCAACACACGGGTCTCTAGTCTTTGTGTAGCTACACTAGGTATTTCTGTTTGGGTCAACACACGGGTATCAAGTCTTATTGTAGCTAAAGGTATTATGTTTGGCTCAACACACGTGTCTCTAGTTCTTGTGTAGCTAAAGGTGTTTAAAACTGATTACAAAAAATAAATGTAAAAATTATAATAAAAACAAGACGATAATAACGTTCGGGTTATATCAATAATAAACAACATTATGAAATGTCCCGAGCTGTAACATTGAGGTATATAGGTCATGACCTTGTGTTGTGTTTTTAAATACTCCACAAAGCACTCTACTTGACCTCGTGTCCCGTTTCTGTGCCAATCACACAGCAAACATTTCATAATTGGAATGGAAACATGCTGTAGAAAAAGCAGTACCTGATTTCTGACCCACTTCCACCTTTATCTATGTAGTTAAGAGTTCAGATATCAATGGTTGAACCCAGTTAAATTTATAATTGTCTATCGTGTAACTTTTCCTTGGGAACTATCCTCCTATAGAGTTGTCTCAAGGGCGAAACCGATCCAGACAAAAGTACAGGAGAACGGATCACAACGGGAACTTTATGATCATAATAGATTTGAATACGAGTCAAACTCTTGCTTTACCTGGAAAATATTTTTTTTTATTATTTCTAATAATTTTGATATTTCCTGTATACTGGGTATATAACATACCATGTCATTAGCATATTTGTTGGTCGTGAAGAAAGCGCCATGTACTACTGGGGGAAATAACTGCAATAGAAAGGAATAGTTTTGCAGGAAAGGTGATCGTTTAAAAAATAGTGACCGTTGTCAGGGAGACGTATAATCTTCCGCTGTCAAAAGAAGATGGATACTGTTTAGTTAGACAGCAAATGGTACTAACTAATCAAAATCCAGCATGCTAACACGTGACATACTAAATACTACCATTTTATGACCCACGCGACAAAAGATACATTTGAGAAAATTTTCTTTAAAAAGGATATATCATTCTATTTTTTTGAAAGTTCTAACTTTATAAGAAACACAAATACATGTTGATCTAAGGTAGCTAGAGCCGAGTTGGCAATACGCCCAAAGGTCTATCGACTATATTTACACTTTACAGAAACTAATTGACAAATGATGTGAATGGTGAAAGTATGCAACACCAAACCGGCGATATGTCAGCAAGTCAAAGTTCACACTTAACTACTTGACTAAAAGTCGACTACGTTATCGATACGTTATAAAGTGTAAATAACATACACAATTTAAGTTGTCGTTTTTGCAACAGTTTTAACTTTCAGGCCCGACAATACATACTCTTTAAATGTCCATTCATGCGGCGAATATATTTCAAGTAGTATATGGAAGGAGCTGTTAGTTTCTTTGAACGCGGAAGTAATGACGTAGTAATTTTATTTGAGGCAAAAACGCTATTAAATTTCAGATATGAAAGTGATATTGGTTTGTTTCATAAATAATCAGCATCTAAATTTTTTTTAATGCAATTAAGGTATAATACCGCGATTCGTATTTTTGAAATAACGATCAGTGGGAGACATTAGTCGAACATTACGTGATTGCTTTTGATTTTGATAAGAGCATGATATCCTATTATATAAGTTTAGTGGACGACGGAAATGTGGAACAAAATGTTTTTTATCATTTAAAATGATTTCGTTTGTGCAAAACGGAATAAATATAACACCGAAAACGAAATGTGTCGTATGAAATATTGATGATTGGGAGAACAACAAAGTGAAAACGGGTCGGACGATTTACTGAAACAGACCTTAATTACCGAAGCACACCATTTTTACTTTTATTTCGACATAAAAACTGTAGTACATGTAGTACATGTTAAAGTCTACATATAATAAAATCTTACTTTTAACACGAGTTTTGTGTAATAATGGATAAAGTCAGAATTATCATGTTAAACAAGATCGAACCACTCTAGCCGGCTAGGCCAACAATGAACGAAACAGACTGGAATATGGACTTGTTTTAAAAAAAAAAAATTCTGAATTATTCCATAAATGTTTTTCTAAATTACGTTTTATATTCTTGATATATACTAATATTTAATACATTTTCTTAAAAAAAAAATCCAAGTTCTTCACCATTGTTGACAACCATTATGCAGAACAGTGAAAATTACTGCAACTGTCATTTTGTAAACTTTTACATATATAGACATTGCTACATCGCTGATGTCAATTGCTATATAAACACTACTAAAATGAATGATTACACTGGATGAATTTGACCAGGAACATGATGACCACTCCATTTCTCACTACTGTCTGTGAACTTGGTGTTAGTTGACGAGAAATCGCCGTTAAATTAGTTCTGTTGACTCTATTTTCACAAAAATGTTATCTGGTGGGACTTTTTGTCGTAATAGATATTAAGTAACTGAAAGCTTGCATTCATTTATTCCCAAACTTCCTTCGAAATACCTTTGGCGGCGAATTGATGCTTTGCATCAAATTTTTCTTGTATATATGCTCAGATACACGAAAAGATAAAATTATAAAAGCAAAATATTTAGCAAGATTTCAAAATCAGGACTTCTCTTCATCATTCATCACGGGGCAAACGTACTCCTATATCAGTTGGCGATATTTACATTTTCTATTTGCTTTTTTAAATATATTGTTTTATTTAATATTTTTACTATCAATCTGTTGGATTAAAACAAATTAAAATGTAAATATTAGCATGTTAAAAACATGAAATAATGAAAATACAATATGAAGGAATAGGGAAAACGTTTAAATAGTGTCTGGAAGCTAGAAAATACCTGATCGGGTTTCCAAATAATTGGATTAGTCAAAATTTTATCTCGGGAGCTTACTCCGGAACCCCCTAGTCATCACCAAATTCCTCTTCAATTTCAGGTTAAATTAATCTATCAATGAAAATAATGAATTAATAAATTATCCACCCAATGCGAACTGTTGTAAATGTTAAAAATCAAGGAAAACTTTCGTATAATTTGCCAACTTGTCCGCATCCACGGTAATTTTAGTCTCATTTTGGACAACCATAACATTGTATGGTCACCATGTAACTTTGCATTAAACCCGCGGTAGAAACTCGATCTAAATTTATAGCGGTACTTATATTAGTTTACTAGTAATTAGAAACAGGTGTAGGCCTACTGGCGATAATGATGAAACCTCTTGGAGCATCCCCCAACTTCGCCCACACTGATTGTAAGGAATAGTGTACTTACAGATGCCAGACCACAGGTCAGCTATTACGCAGGTTGTTATAAACGGACGCTATATCTAAATGAATCTGATTGTATTCGTCCTGTTTTGCTTTATACTCATATCGGTTTCTCGCAAGCCGTTCGCTCGTCAGATATCAATATCATTACAATGTTTTAAATGCGCGATTCTTCTTTACATTTATACAATACATCAACTGAGATAAGTCGAGAATCTAGATTTTAACATAGGCCTACTTGTCTTTAACCTAAATTAATTTCTAGCAATTTCTTGGTTTTTAAGTGCCGGAAATTGAGAGAGTTATTATAGATCATTCTGTTAATCCCAAGTGTCGGTAAACAAAGTGTTACGACTATATCTCTGTGGGACTTACTTGAAAAATGAAAGCCAACAACACCATTTATATATATATATATATATATATATATATATATATATATATATATATATATATATATATATATATATATATATATATATGGCAAACAGGTATTTTATAGATGGATCACAATTACTATGAAATTATCACAGTTGCATTTACAGGAAAACACACCCCATACTCCGGCCCCTGGGTTCCTAATGGCACCTTTACCCAAACAATCTTAAAATCCCGATCAACAGATTATAATGCCGCATGAAAGTTTTAAGTATGAGTGACTTCTTCCCAATCGAATTTATCAAAGGTGATCAAACTGTACTAAAATACAATAACAGAAATCATTCCCAATGATTAAAAAACCCATCCAAACCCCACACATATACTGTATCGAGAAGCATAACATGAATTCAAACATGTCAATAATAATAATAATAATAATAATAATAATATATCATTTTGTGAACCCAGTACAATGTGTAAATATTAGTCATTTACATGGACTGGAGAAGGAATACTTTAGGATCGAAGAACTTTGATAAAGGTTATTTATTTACCTAAGAATCAACGGGGCGACCTTGAACTATACTTTATGAAATATTTGAACCAGGTAATCCCGTTATTTAAATTCCTTGTCGAATGTTTACAGTTTTACGCATCACTTCTTCGTAAAGCTTAAATGTGTTTGTGTGTCCTTGCCCTCTCACGTCCGTATAACAATGTACAGTGGATTTGCAGATTTGTGACACACCCTTTATCACTAACTTACTCCGGGTACAATTATCAATATTGCTACAGAAATGTTTATATAGGCTACAGGTAATAACACAACAACATCTCTAGCGTACTGACAAATTATCAATATTTTCCTATAATGGCTATCTAAAACTTTAACTATCAGTCAGTTAAATCATGTAAACATCAATAAATGATGAAAATTAAAAAAATAATAATAAATGAAAAAAGATGTGAAAGGTTACTTATTTATCAAAACATGTTTAATGGCAATTACTTCGTGTTAAAAGGCATTTTACAAACCTTTAAATTATCGCTCGAGTTTACTTTTTCTATTTCATCACCTTTTACGATCTCAGTAATTTTTCCATCTTCAACTATAATACAGGCTGGCTCGATAGTATTCTCAAATACTGTTCTTTTACTAGAGAAGGCTTTTCGCGAAAGCGCCATATTTGGCATGCATACACGACAGTCGACCCTACAGTACCTGTATAATCTACAACGAATGAACAGCATACAAAACAGCGTTAGTGCGCAGTCGCTATGAACATATGGTGTTGATTCACGCCTCGACTCGCATGATAAGCCACAGGTTCAATACATTATACGTATTGTATATGCGTGTACATAAACATACACATATTATTCTAATCGTACCACAACATCGTTAATAATACATGTACACATGTATATACATGTACGTATATATATATATATATATATATATATATACATAGGCGTCGGAAGCAAATTGAAAGTGGGGGGCTAAACCAACTTAAAACACACACACGCTAGAAGTGGGGGGGCTAAACCAACTTAAAACACACACACGCCAGAAACGTCTTGGGGGCCACGCCCCAATTTTCAACACCTATGCCTATCTTTGCAAAAAAAGTGGGGAGGGGGGGGGGGGGCTAAGCCCCCTAGCCCCCCCGGCTCCGACGCCTATGATATATATATATATATATATATATATATATATATATATATATATATATATATATATATATATGCAGTGGCATAGGCAGCAAATCAAAAGTGGGGGGGGGGGCAATTTTTTTTTTTTTTTTTTTTTTTTGAAAGCGGTTTTCCCCAGGGAAAAAATTGTCATGTGCCTTTTGATTATGTAATTAGTATATACAACAGTGGTGGATGTAGAACAAAATTAAAAGGTGGATGTTTTAGGCTGACATTAAATTATAGTAGGAGTAACGTAAATCTATTCGTCTTGCGGAGCGGTCAAGAGACGCGAAATTTTGGGGGAAAGTTTTTCTTTCGGTGACATAAAATTATACCTATTCGTGATGCAATGCATATATCATCAAAAGTAGACTGAGGATTCACAGTTGGAGTAGGTGTAAATTTAAAAGTAATTCGCCGATCGGAGCGAGGCGCAAAAACAGTTTGGAAATTTGATTTTAACTTTTCGATTTTTTATAGAAACATTAAGGGTTTAACAACTATTTTATAAACTTTAGGGACACGCCCTCCTTGGTTAATTCACATAATTCTAATTGTTGGATTAATTGTCAGGCAATATTAATTAGGGGTCGTGTTTTATGCATCTAATAAGAACAATATATTTTTTCTCATTTGGGAGCCTCTACAAGCGAGAGTAGCCGGTTATAATGTACCCAGGAAGAGATCATCAGCCTTCCGCAAGTAAACTGGGAAAATTTCTCACAAAAATAAGCTTAGGTTCCAGCGGGCTCGATCTTGCGCTGACAGGAAGCGAGAGACTTCATGATTTAAAGCACGATGCTCTGACCACTCAGCCCCCACATGCTGAGAAAACCGTCAAACGAACATATGACATAATACAAAGTCAGTAGTCCAAGTCCATAAAATCCAAGATAAACAGACAAAGCCTGGTTAGATCCAGAATTTCGAGTTAGAGGAAAGAAAGAGTATATAATTGTTTTCGCCGAGCGTAGCGAGGGGCGAAAATTTTGGTAGGCCCTGGGAAGACTTCTTCAGGATTCCAGACATGATGTCAATATAAAATATAATTTGTATGTGAAAAAAGTGGCCTCCTACCCCCCCCCCCCCCAATGATGCAGGACTGAAAATGTTGAAATAAAATATTGATAAAAGCAGCCATTTGCATATTGTGTTTTTGTGTGTATGCAATTAAGTTTTGTTTTGCAACGCATATGATGGTACAATATATAGCATGACTACTTATGTGACTTTTACATATAGTGTCACGTAGAAAATTAGCGAAGCGAAAAGACGACATTTTAAGATCGTAAATTAGCGAGGCTAAAAGACGACAAGACGAGTCATTGATTTGAGGGGCGAAAAGACGACAAACGTAGATAGGACCCTTGTTATAGCTACTTAATAAAACAAAACAAAAGATACAAAAATAGTTTTTAAAAGTTTTATTCCAAACATAAACATATAGGCTATGCATGTACAGGTCTACCAAGGTAAAGGAGCCGGTCTGACTCAGTCGGTAGCGCTCTCGACTCTTGATCGTGAGGTCGTGAGTTCGAGTCCAGCCGGCGGCAGGTTGGTTTCCTGTCCTTCGGATCAGACAGTAAAACTCGAGGTCCCGTGTCGCAGTAGGTGTCGGCACTTAAAGAACCCTCACTGCTCAATGGCCGTAAGTGGCGAGCATAGGCCAAAATTTGAAGCCCTTCACCGGCATTTGGTGACGTCTCCATATGAGTGAAAGATTCTTGAGAGGGACGTTAAACAACAATAAATAAACAAACAAACCAAGGTAAAGTGGCACATCCGGTTTAGGTCAAAAACCGAAACAATACGGTCTACTTTCCAAAAATAGGTTGTACAGGTTAAACATATTGCATTGCACGGACTCCTTGCATTACTGAATCTCTGTTACTTTTGCGACGACAAGTACCTTCTCACCCCTGTTATGATTTGATTTAGACTCGCTGTGTTTGTATACATGTGCCAATTTACCTTGGTAGACAGATATTGTATTGGATCCTTTTTTTGCACAATTCGTTTTAGCATATTTAAAATATAAAGTTTTAACATAAATAAAATTGTGCTAGAAGGATCAGACCACCATGACTAGTCATAAATTAAATATGAGCTTAAACACAGATTATCCATCCTCTATCAGAATAAACGTGTTAAAGGGAGATAACTTTATTTATATTTCATAAAAATACTGCGCAACGAGAGAGAGAGAGAGAGAGAGAGAGAGAGAGAGAGAGAGAGAGAGAGAGAGACTAAACGAAAAAAAAAATCATGGGAGTATGCCCATGAAAAGGCACACGTCAAGTATCTGAGGGGAGGCGCGCATTATATAATACTTTTGAATAGCATCATTATGTAATTCTGGATCCACCAACAGACCTTGGCACTGATCGAGAAAAATATCTGTTTAAAATTTGCTGCCATCCGGAGGCATTAAGTATTTTACAATCGCAACCTTTTTTCAATAGCTTTGATACACTCCGTGGCTTGAAATATATTTGTGAAAATTGTTAGATTATGAATCATGGATACCCATCGGATATTCTTTTTAATAAATTTAGTCGTTAGCTTAAGGACTTCGCCTGAACCCATCATGGGGCACTTTAAGGATAAAAAGAAAACCCCTTCTATCCTAAAATCCTGCTTCCACCGATGCAAACATGGTGTTTTTGGTCTGGCTTGATGTGATCTGAGTGAGTACTCCCAAGAATGCAGTAGGAACTTTACAGACGCACTGTGTAAGCCGCTCAGTTGTCAGGTTCACACATCAATATACAGTTTCATGACATACTAATATAAATAAAACCCTCGGATACCAAAGTATAAATCTACATGATGTCCATGATACAGGTACAAATTCGTAAAAAAATGGACAAACACGGACCTCTGGAAATCAAGATCAGGTGCCATGGGGGTAAGCATCTCCTGTCGATCGGTCACACCCGCCGTGAGTCCACAGTCAAATCAAAATGATATACGTGAGGAACGAATCCTCGCCACAATTGGTACAGACGTCTCAACACCCGCCATCGAACAGGTAACTCAACATTTCACTTAATGCAACAGAGTAATCGCAAACATGACTATTATACCGACTAAATTTGCGGAACGTTGGCATTAAACGCGGTTTTCGATATCCCTGTGTCAATTATTTGTCAGTGTTATACCTCCGTATATGAAATGTTCATACGTTGAACACCACTGGCATATCGGATCATTTGTGAAATATAAACTCCATATGCAGTTGATTTTGGAATATTTACGATTGGAAAGCCGAAATCGTCGCGTTTGTCGTATAGCTTAGTTGTTAATTTCCCATCTGTGTCTACAATAAGTAAAATGTCTTAGTAAACTAGTGCAGTGCAATTAATCAGGAAATGATAAAAGCAACACGATGTAAACACCCATAATTAGTCATCGCCTGTGTACCATTCACGGTTGTTCGGAATTCGGAAATATCCGTACAACATGGAGGTATGTCAATTTGTGGAAGATATTTAATTTCTCTATTAATTCATTGTTAAAAATAAAAAAATGCATATACTTTCACAAAAAACAGGTATTAGCAGTCTTCGACCAGTTTGATAAAGAACGACTTCACGACAGCACACCAGCTACTTTTTATAGCCTGTCAGGTTTATCCATTCTATTTCTTTGTTTTCCCTTTATTGTCGAAAAGTTTTCAAAGCAACCGTTTGCAGTCTGTACCTGTAAGATTTGTCCATTCTATTTCAGTTTGTTCCCTTTATTAACGAGTTTTTAAAGCAGCCAGTTACAGTCTGACCCTGTAAGGTTTGTCCATTCTATTTCAGTTTGTTGCCTTTATTAACGAGTTTTTAAAGCAGCCAGTTACAGTCTGACTCTGTAAGGTTTGTCCATTCTATTTCAGTTTGTTGCCTTTATTAACGAGTTTTTAAAGCAGCCAGTTACAGTCTGACCCTGTAAGGTTTGTCCATTCTATTTCAGTTTGTTGCCTTTATTAACGAGTTTTTAAAGCAGCCATTTGTAGTCTGACCCTGTAAGGTTTGTCCATTCTATTTCAGTTTGTTCCCTTTATTAACGAGTTTTTAAAGCAGCCAGTTACAGTCTGACCCTGTAAGGTTTGTCCATTCTATTTCAGTTTGTTGCCTTTATTAACGAGTTTTTAAAGCAGCCATTTGTAGTCTGACCCTGTAAGGTTTGTCCATTCTATTTTAGTTTGTTCCCTTTATTAACGAGTTTTTAAAGCAGCCGTTTGTAGTCTGACTCTGTAAGGTTTGTCCATTCTATTTCAGTTTGTTGCCTTTATTAACGAGTTTTTAAAGCAGCCAGTTACAGTATGACTCTGTAAGGCTTGTCCATTCTATTTCATCATTTGTTCCTTTATTGTTCAGACACTGAAGGATGCACCACGCATTCTACTTTTATCAAATAGTTCCAAGACATATTGTTATCATCAAAGCTTGTCAAAAGGTATGCCCCTTTACACTTGGAATTTTTATTTAGTGCTTTGCGAATCTTGCTAACATATTAGAAGAGAACCATAATGATTGGTATCATCATAAACATGTTCCCCATAGTGAGAGGTAGATGCTCAGTTTATCAAGGTCATAGGTCTGTCAAGAGTAATGTATTTTATACTTTGCGAATTTTGTATATACAATACAGCAATAATTTTTGGTGTGGGTATTTGTTGTGTTATAACCTTGCCTAAAGGTCATACCTTCTATGTCAAGGTCATCTTAGGCTTAAGGCAATACTAGCTGTCGTCGGCTGAAAATTTACATGTAGATTCTATGCTGTATTTTATCTCACATACATGTAGTTCTACACTTAGATAAATACTGGATTGCAATACAGTGTTTATTTCATGTCTTCAAAACTGTGTTTAGGTTTTCCTCACGATAAATGCATATAACCTATAACCCCATGTGCTCAGAGATATTGTATTGTGTTAAAGTAGTTTAGAGAAAAAATTGTTGTCGACGAGAGCTCATATTGCTTGAAGGTCACATCTCTCATGTCAAGGTCACTGGGAAGAATTGAGCCGCCAATACAGGGAAGCCTACTCCTCTTAATTTCCCCGATATCAAATAGGCTCCCATAAAAGATAAACGCAATACGTCCCGGTGTATTATACACTGCTTTGGGAACTCGAATTTTCTTTTGCACCTTTTTTATTTTCATTTCTTTGATTTATTTATCTATTTTTATGCTAGAAGATTTTCTGGGTTTTATCAAAGTTCATTTCTGAAAGGTCAAAGTGACTCCGCACATAGCCGTGAAAAAGGCCTCATATCTCTTAAACCATTTATCAGGATTTTATATTTCACACATAAGTGCCTTAGGACAGGGATTATCGGACAAAGGTCACTCAAGATCATTTCAGAAAGGTCAAGGTCACTTAACACAAATCCCCGATAATTACACACAAATGTTCCTTAGGAAAGGGACTTCTGACAAGGTCACTCAATGTTATTTCCGAAATGTCAAGATCACTCAACACATATCCCTAAAATACTGGGAAAGGCCTCACATCTCTTAAACCATTTATCATAATTTCATTAAATTTCACACATGTTCCTTGTGACAAGGACTTTCAGATAAAGGTCATCAAGGTAATTTTTGAAAGCTCAAGGTCACTCAGAACATATCCTTTAAATATTGTGAAGGTTTCGGGGAACATCCATCAGTTTTAATATTATGGTGAAGTTAATTTGATTTTAAATATAACCCGATTTATTTTCGTCGGGAACTTTTTTCCGTTTTGCATAATAATCTTAAATAGTTTTGTTTATATATGTGAATCTTTCACCTCCCTGTATCATAAACCATTTGAATTCCATGCAAAACTTACCATTAATTTAGACCATAAATGCATGTTTCTTGAAACTACACTTTTTCCATTAAGACCCTATTCAAAAGAGGAGGTGACATCAGAATGGAGGATAGGTCTGATCGTCAAACTGCCAAAGACAGGAGATCTCGGAGACTGTCTGAGCTGGAGGTGTTCCAGATAAAGTAATTAACATTGTCCAAAGCTTGTACCAGGACACGATCTGTCATGTAATACACAACACAGACCTTTCCCCTCCCTTAACAGACTCCACAGGCGTACGTCAGGGCTGTTTGTTGTTTCCGTTGATCTTCTCGCTTGTGGTTGACTAAATCATGAAGACTGTGACCAGAGAAGCTAGTGGGCTACAGTGGACCTTCAAAAACCAGTTGTAAGACTTAGCGTATGACATTGCTCTCTTGTCCCATACTCATCAACACATCCAGGAAAAGACACAGAGTCTGCACCAAACAGACAGTTCTCCACATCAACATAAAAAGACGAAGAGTCCGAGAATCAACAACAGGAGTGAATCTCAGGTTATGCTGAACAGGTGGGGACTGATGAGGTGGGGAGTTTAACTTATCTTGGCAGTACTGAGAGCAAGGCAGGGTTTTGATGAAGATATCAAGATCAGGATTGGAAAAGCAAGAGGTACCTTTAACTCCCTATCCAAGATCTGGAATAACACAGTCATTCGGCTAAAACAAAGATAAAATTCTTTGACTCCAGTGTGAAGTAAATCTTACTGTTTGGATCGGAGACATGGAAGCACACAAAGACCATCAAACAAAAGCTCCAAGTCTTCATCAACGACTGCCATCACAAAATCCGGATGATAATATGAGAGGATTTCAAGTAAAGAATTATGAAGGAAGCCAATTATTCTCTGCATCAAGGAGAGAAAGTGGTGATACCTGGGACACATCCTGTGGAGACACCAGACAAACATCACCTGCCAAGCTCTTGATTGGAACTCTTAAGGCAAAAACAAATGAAGGCGACCAGCACTAACATGGAAAAGAATCTTTGACTCCAAGCTGCGGACTGTCAGACTGTCATGGGGCAACGCAAACAGGAAGGTAAAAGACAGAGACGACTGGAGGACAGTGGTAAAAGACCCTATGCCCACCCAGGAGTGAAGAGGATTAATAATTAAAGTGTTACACAATAATAGCATTACTACCACATATACAACACATACAGTATACGTATCTAGTATTAATTTTCATTACATGCAAGTGTAATCATAGTTATAATACAGAGTTCAACAGGCCAATGAATACCATACATAATGTTTTATCACACTGCAGTTGGATACAGAAATTCTGCCAGAACTACTTAACTAAATGGAATTCCATACATTCAAAATGTCTGGTGACGTCATTATGTGTTGCATTCATGATTAAATCAAAAAGATGTGTATAGGATGCAAAACGTTTCTTCTACCTGTATGGTCAAACTGCACTTGATCCTTGTATAGGAATATCAGCAGTATTATTGAGTGACCATAACACGAGTGACCATAACACAAGTGAATAGCAAAGACAGTATATCATCAGTTTACAGTTTATTGTTAAATTGAAATCATATTGACATACAACACAACATTATATTATTCATTTTTTTTTTATTTCCTATACATGTAGGATGAGTTTATATTTGATAAATTTATTGAACATAGTATCAGGACTGTAAAATCTTATTTTTGAAATTTAAATGTGTGAAATTGTGAAGGTTTTGAATGTTTGTTTCTTATAGTCAAATTAAGTTTGTGAAGGCTAATGTCCCTTTATAATTAGCACTTCTGTTAAGGAAAGTTGTGGGAATTTTGTAGACAAAATACAAAAAGAATCGTTAAAACCAGTTTAATACTCTATTTGTTCAACTACATTTTAAACACAAATTTTTGGTTTAGGAGTGTGTAGTGTTAAAACCTTGCCTATGGCAAAGTCACCTAGACTTGGTTGTAATTTTCCTGTCTGACCATATTTTTTTAATACAGTAAGACTTTGATGAGTCAAAGTTAAAAGGGTCAACCTAGAAAAGTTCCAAACATCAGGACTCCTGGATTGTAAAGAGAATTATGTTCAGTTTTAGGTGTTCTATAAGATGTATTTGACTGCTTCAAAATCTTATATACATCTAATAACTAGTGCTAAAATTAACTTAATTTTTGTGAAATTCAGTGTTATGAGATGGAGAAGATTTGTCATTAGACACTTTCATACTCATGTAAATTTTGACTGAACTGTTTGTGGGAAGTTTTAGATATTTTTATATCAATCGACCCCAATATGAATTCGAAACGAGAAATTCAGCTAATGGAGGTTTGAATTATAAACTGTTTATTAGTAGCGTTAAATATCAAAATTATTCGGGACTTAATCAATACAATGAAACTTGTATATAATGACCTCCTTAGGGACATGAGAAAACCAGTCTTTATAGGGAGGCGGTCTTTATATAGAGGTTGATTTGTACACAAATAGTACTGTTGATGTGGTAGCTGCCCATTTCCTAGACCAGTCCAATGTGTCTTTAGGGGTAAATGTATTGATCTGTCTCATTCTTTTTGCAGTTCATAATTCATTTAAAACATAAATGGCCATTAGCTGTGTTAACCAAAAAAGATTATTTCGATTTTTTCTACATTTACTACTTGAACTTGATGTACAATAATAGGTAAGAGCTATACACAGGCATAACAGTTTTTAGATTCCTGTATATTTTGTGAGAATAAGGTCAGGTCCAGTGTTGTATTCATATACACTGTAAGGTTGAGTTAATCAACTGCAATTAAAAAAGTGCCAAACCTGGGTTTTTCAAGTAATTTTCACAAAACATATAGGGATTTAAATATTTTTATTTCTGTTTATTTTTTTTTTATTGTATATCAGTCTAAGTAGTAAAATAGGAAAAGAAAAATTTGGGGAAAAACACAGCTAATGTCCCTTTAATTCTAATGACAATAAACCATCATGGTTTGAAGTACCATTGAACACATCCTATTGGCTTGCAGTTCAGTATTTGAAACATAAAAGAAGAAACCATACTGGACAGAACAGACATTTAAGGATGGAAATTTGACAATGAAAAATATAACAAAAGTTGAATTAAATAAATTTTATATAAATAATGTATCTAGATATCTACAAAATGTCCGATATCGAAGATTCAAAAGTAAAAAGTTACAAAACCACCAAAACCATGGTAAGCCTTAAATCACAATTGTATCACAATATTTATTTAACCATCACAATACTAAAACATTGCTCAATAGTCACCATGGTTACTGGCCAAAAGTCTGTAGAAACTATCTTAGAATTTTGGGATAGGTTGTCATTATATTCATATGATTTGTAATGAAAAAACGCAATAATTGTATTTTATAAGTCTATTAATGAGACGTCATTTCATATGAGCATTGATACAAAATTCCTTCTAATTTGCTGGTACAAGTTGTCCATTGACAGCTATTGTTTAATTCATATAGCTTGGTGGGGCAGAGTTACTTCGTAATCATACAAATGATTCTACTCACTTTTCGTTTATGGCAAGCTTCACAGGAAAAGCAATTTTCTCCCCACTGGACACTCGTAGGTATGGTTTGGGTAGGAATGATTACTACTGCCAGCGTAATACATATGTAGTTATGTTGCATTATCTAAAATTTAAACTCGTCCAGGTCAATAAAGGGTCACAAGACTTAACCCTGCTAGGTTATAAATCACTATAATGTGTCAGGAGATCAGAAAACACTGGAACAGAAATCATCAGCCAGCACTGCGTAAGTCATAAATTGATCATGCCCACAAATTTAGTACCAGAAGTATTTGCTAAATACAATTAAACAGTTTCAAATTGTACTGCCATCAGGCGCTTTCATGATTATTGACAAAAATGCACTTTTTGTAACTCTCTCACATCCACATGGTGCCTTTTTTTTCTGGATCCATTTTGACATCAGTTACAGTAAAATGCATATAACCTGGTAGGGTGGAGTCTTCGGAATCATTTCCGGACCCAGATGACTTTAATATTTTGGTACCGGTAATAGACTAGAATAACACTGGCAAGAATAAGCGTTCCTACTTGTGTTCCTATATATGGAAACAAAACAGAATGGATTTCCTGTGAAGTCTGTCATAACTGAGAAGCGAGTAGAACTGACAGTATGATAATCATAAGATTACTCTGCCCCGTCATATTATGTAAATCAGATAATAGTGTCAGTTTGTTCAAATCCTTCCAAATAAAGTAAGAACGAGACATAAATGATCCTAGGTAGCTTGTGATCCTTTAGCTCCATCAAAACCCGGAAATATGAAAAACTTCTTTTTCTCAGGTCTTGAAATGATCTTGACTTTGGCCAATCTTTGTTTGCGTCTTTCTGATGAAAGAGGCTTGGCATCCAAGTTATCTTTTCCATCACTGTAACAACACAGTGTTCTTTCTTCATCCCGTAAAGTATGATCAAGCTTGAGAGAAAAAGACAAAAATGGTAAATAAATGCCTTGACTTTGTCCATTGAAATAACTAAAATGAGAATTCTTTATATTAAATGAGACCAAATTTAGAATGTTACAAGTATAACATGGCTTACTGAGTCCCAGCAACTTTGGACAGTGTTTTTTTGTAAATATTTCTTAAAAATGTCAACATGTGGGAACATTATCAATACAACCATTAAATAAAACCAGTCATAAACTCTTACCCCTATTGATTACATCTCAACATACAGTAAATCTTAAACAATCACAAATTGTTTAATTCTATTCTTTTTTCCTTGCAAATGAAACCGGATGTTTACAAACAACGTTCTTGTGCACAAGTCAACGAAAGAGTTAATTCACGTGCAGGGGTGTTTCGCCAGTATTTTCAATCCAGTGTCTACGGTGACTTATGAGTGATGAGATGTATACACCCCAAATAACATAATAGGCAGTTCCAATGAAAATCAACATTAAAAATGACCGCTGCCATTACCGCTAATGGAGGTGAGAAAATTATAAAGGGTTTAACTAAGATCTCGAGTATAAGAGGGTCTCCTTCATATTTGAGTGCAGAATTGATTACGACTATGACCTTCTTTAAATAAAATAGCAATTTTATTGATAACTTTATAGTTTCTTTAATGTAAACTTCAAAAATCCACTTTCCAGGTTTGCTAGGACACACAGTAGTTGTTTGGTTTAACATCACAGGTAGAGTTTGAGATCTATAGTTGTAGAACTGTTGGCTATGCTAAGCAGCTTTTTCTACTGAATGTTTGGTTTACAGTTACCTGTGGAGCTTGAGATCTACAAGTGTTGGTTATACTAAGCAGATTGTCTTGTTGTATGTTTGGTTTACAGTTACCTGTGGAGCTTGGGATCTACAAGTGTTGGTTATACTATGCAGATTGTCTTGTTGTATGTTTGGTTTACAGTTACCTGTGGAGCTTGGGATCTACAAGTGTTGGTTATACTAATCAGATTGTCTTGTTGTATGTTTGGTTTACAGTTACCTGTGGAGCTTGGGATCTACAAGTGTTGGTTATACTAAGCAGATTGTCTTGTTGTATGTTTGGTTTACAGTTACCTGTGGAGCTTGAGATCTACAAGTGTTGGTTATACTAAGCAGCTTTTTCTACTGAATGTTTGGTTTACAGTTACCTGTGGAGCTTGGGATCTACAAGTGTTGGTTATACTAAGCAGGTTGTCTTGTTGTATGTTTGGTTTACAGTTACCTGTGGAGCTTGAGATCTACAAGTGTTGGTTATACTAAGCAGATTGTCTTGTTGTATGTTTGGTTTACCTTTAGAACTTGAAGTTGGTCTGCAGTTGTACTACTGTTAGCTAAGCAGATTTTTCTATAGTATGTTTAGCTGGTCTGCAGTTGTACAATTGTTGGTTAAGCAGAATTTTCTATTGTATGTCATTTTTACTTACTACGAAGGATTTTTCACATAATAGAAATATAACCATCGCTAAAGTATTCAAATACAGGGCCTCCGTGGTTACAGCATTTGCTTTCAACAAAGAAATCATCACTAGCCAGCATGGATTTGCATCTTGCTGGAACCTAAACAGATTTTGTGAGAAACTTACTTGTGGAAAGCTGGTGCATCTCTTCCCTGGTATATAATAATAACTTACATAACCACATCATACACAGATCACCCTTATGTGTATTACTACACAGTCACATCACACACAGATCATCTTTACTTGTATCACTACACAGCCACATCACACACAGATCATCTTTATGTGTATCACTACACATCCACATCACACACAGATCATCTTTATGTGTATCACTACACAGCCACATCACACACAGATATTCTTTATGTGTATCACTACACAGCCACATCACACACAGATATTCTTTATGTGTATCATCAAACAGTCACATCACACACATCATCTTTATCTGTATCACTACTCAGCCACATCACACACAGATCACCCTTATGTGTATCACTACACAGCCACATCACACACAGATCATCTTTATGTGTATCACTTCACAGCCACATCACACACAGATCATCTTTATGTGTATCATTACACAGCCACATCACACACAGATCATCTTAATTTGTATCACTACATAGCCAAATCACACACACACACACATCATCTTTATGTGTATCACTACACAGCCACATCACACACAGGTCATCTTAATGTGTATCACTACACAATCACATCACTCACAGATCATCCTTATGTGTATTATTACACAGCCACATCACACACAGATCTTCCATATGTGTATCACTGCACAGCCACATCACACACAGATCCTTATGTGTAACACTACAGCCACATCACACACAGATCATCATTATGTGTATCACTACAGAGCCACATCACACACAGATCATCCATATGTGTATCACTGCACGGCCACATCACTCACAGATCACCCTTATGAGTATCACTACACAGCCACATCACACACAGATCACCCTTATGTGTATCACTACACAGCCACATCACACATAGATCACCATAATGTGTATCACTGCACAGCCACATCACTCACAGATCACCCTTATATGTATCACTATACAGCCACATCACACACATCATCTTTATCTGTATCACTACACAGCCATATCACACACAGATCACCCTTATGTGTATCACTACACAGCCACATCACACACAGATCATCCTTATATGTATCACTATATAACCACATCACACACATCATCTTTATCTGTATCACTACTCAGCCACATCACACACAGATCATCCATATGTGTATCACTGCACGGCCACATCACTCACAGATCACCCTTATGAGTATCACTACACAGCCACATCACACACAGATCACCCTTATGTGTATCACTACACAGCCACATCACACACATCATCATTATGTGTATCACTACAGAGCCACATCACACACAGATCATCCATATGTGTATCACTGCACGGCCACATCACTCACAGATCACCCTTATGAGTATCACTACACAGCCACATCACACACAGATCACCCTTATGTGTATCACTACACAGCCACATCACACATAGATCACCATAATGTGTATCACTGCACAGCCACATCACTCACAGATCACCCTTATGTGTATCACTACACAGCCACATCACACACAGATCACCCTTATGTGTATCACTACACAGTCACATCACACACAGATCACCCTTATGTGTATCACTACACATCCACATCACACACAGATCATCCTTATGTGTATCACTACACAGCCACATCACACACAGATCACCCTTATGTGTATCACTACACAGCCACATCACACACAGATCATCCTTATGTGTATCACTACACAGCCACATCACACACAGATCATCCTTATGTGTATCACTACACAGCCACATCACACACAGATCACCCTTATATGTATCACTATATAGCCACATCACAGACATCATCTTTATGTGTATCACTACACAGCCAAATCACACACACATTATCTTTATGTGTATCACTACACAGCCACATCACACACAGATCACCCTCTTTATGTGTATCACTACACAGTCACATCACACACATCACCCTTATGTGTATCACTACACAGCCAAATCACACACACATTATCTTTATGTGTATCACTACACAGCCACATCACACACAGATCACCCTCTTTATGTGTATCACTACACAGTCACATCACCCTTATGTGTATCACTACACAGCCACATCACACACAGATCACCCTTATGTGTATCACTACACAGCCACATTACACACAGATCACCCTTATGTGTATCACTGCATGATTAAATCCATTTAATTTCAATGTGGAACCAGCCAAAAAATGATAGAAAAAAGTAACTCTCACCTTCTGCATTAACTGCAAAAACTCTTCTTTATGGGCATGGATTTGAAAACAATGTGCAAATGCATAGCTGAAATAGGATCCATGTTTTCCCTGAACTAGAAATTGACCAACTGCAAAACAACATAAGAAATAATCACTTTATACACAGAACTATAATATTTTAGGATATATTGTTTGTTTATTGTTGTTTAACGTCCCACTCAAGAATCTTTTACTTATATGGAGACGTCACCAAATGCCGGTGAATGGCTTTAAATTTTGGCTTATGCTCAGCACTTACGGCCATTGAGCAGTGAGGGTTCTTTAACGTGCCGACACCAACTGCAACACACGACCTAGAATTTTACTGTCTCATCCAAAGGACAGGAAACCAACCTGCTGTTGGCTGGCCTTGAACTCATGACCTCACGATCAAGAGTCGAGTGTGCTATTGACTGAGCCAGGCCAACTCAGGATATATCATAAAGTTGTTTGTATAAATGTTTTATATGGGGTTATAATTTCTACAGCATATATTGTAAAGCTGTTTCTTTATATGTTTTTTTATATATACAAAAGGGGCATCCATGCCCAAGTGTTTAGACTGTAACGCTTTAAAGGATGAAGTGTCTCACCTATAGTAAGTGTGGGTATTGAACCTAGATAGAACTAAGCTGGTTTTATCACGTTTATGAGAAAGTTTGTTAAATTACTTGCAGAAGGCCAGTGCTCTCATCCCAGTTTCATAAGAACTGATATCTCTCCTTCAACATTAAAAACTGTCTCCCAACATATAGGTGAGAAACTGTTGAGTACTGCTTAAGGTATTCATTGTATATGAGTAAAACTGTTACAATCTCATTAAACTGCAGAAAAAAAAAATTAAATTTCATTGCAATATAATTAAAATAAGTTTTCTTTCGAAGAAAGTCTTATATTTGATATTAATCAAATATTTGTGAATGATTATTGTACAGAAATCATCAAACAATTACAACAACTATATTTTTTATGTTTAATGCCACCAAGATTTAACTTGAAGATTAGTGCTTTAGCAAGTATAAATCCAAAATAACAATGTGCAAAATTTTTTTTCCATCTTTGATATTTGGTCCCTAAAAATTTTATATCTGTATATGGGACATACCTATATAAAATATAATCATCATAGTACCTTACCAGGCATCAAATTTTGACCTTTTATACAATGGATACCTTAAACGCAATTTAAACCAAGCACGAAGCTCACCTGACATGCCTGAGCTTTTATCACTCAACTGGATTAAAAATAAACAACTGATTCTCTGATTAGGATTGACCAGTATTATACAGTAAAACCTCTGTTTAATGGACAGTTGCAGGACTAATCAAATTGTCCATTATACAGAGGTGTCCGCTGAATGAAGGATAACCATTTACTACTAAAACATTTATCACAGTCGTTCTCGTAATCAACTGTTACAATGCAATGCAAGGAAATAAATATCAAGCAAAAACACAAAGATTATAGGAGTGTTTCTCAAGATAGACAGCTTAGTGAGAAATTGTCTGTTGCAATGGAAGTTGACCATAGGAAGACTGTCCTAATTCAAGGTTAATAAGAGGTCCAATAGGCCTGAACGGTCACTTGGGAACAATTTCCTGTCAAGTTTGGTTAAAATTAGTTCACTGGTTCTTGAGGAGACATAAAAAATGTCTAAAATTTGACAAAAAACTTATATTTCTGTTTACTTAGGTGTCTGTGATCTTGACCTTTGACCCCATGACCTTGAAATTTAGTCAAAATCCTTAAATAATTCCTAACAGCTTACTTATATATCTTTGTATACAAAAAGGCAATCATTTTTTAGTTATTAAGCCATTTGTATACACCGGTAGCCTATGTTATTCAAGCCCCTCCTAGTGGACTTTTTATCAACACATTTTGTTTTCATTCAAAAATGTTTTAGATACTGACTGTACAATCATGCATACAATATTTGAAAGTCATCATTCGACATATTTCATTTTCATTTGCAAACTTTGTAGATATTGACTGTACAATCATGCACACAAAATTCAAAAGTTATCTGATCACTGGTTCATGAGAAGATTTTTAAAGATGTACTAAGTTTTGGTACTTTTTGGCCCATTTTGGGGCCTCTATGGGTCCTAGCCCCTTTTCATTCGCAAACTTTATGCGGCTTTACAAGGGGATGCTTAATGCCAAGGTTGCTGAGAATTGGTCCACTGGTTCTTGAGAAGAAGTTGAAAATGTCTCAAATTTGACACAAATCATATTTTCTGTTTACCTAGGTGCCTGCGACCTTGACCTTTGATCCAATGACCTTGAAATTTTGTCAAAATGATCCTTTTAAAATTCCTGACAACTTTCTCATATATCTTTGTATACAAAAAGTCCACCAGTTTTGAGTAATTAAGCCATTTGTATAAGACTTGTACCCTATGTTATTGAAGCGCCCTCTATTGGCTAGTTTATTGACACATTTTATTTTCATTCACAAACTTTGTAGATACTGCCTTTTTTTTTTTCAAAGTTATCTGATCACTGGTTCATGAGAATATAGCCTTTGGTAAGCATGTGTCTTGACGACCTAAAAATACAGAGATTATGCATATTGGGGCCAACAACTTAGTCTGTTGTCCAGGTAAAGGAGTTGTCCATTTATTTAAAACAGGCTCTAGTAGTCTTAAATAACAATGTAAATCAGGACCTAGACAAACTGTTCATTATCAGAGGGTGTCTGCTGAATGAAGGTGTCTGTTAAGGCAGGTTTTACTGAATATATATATGTGCATGGATATCTCATATTTCCTATGTTAAATCATTCACCCTAAAGACAAATTTGGACTGGTCTAAGTCATTGATTTACAGAAGAGTGCATTGTTTTTCAAAATGCATGAGGGAACAAACCAAGCAACATATCTAAAATATCTGGCATCAATTTGTTGAGTGTTTCTTGAAAAAAAGAGTGTTATATGCATTTCCCATAGGATCCAAAGGAAAACCAAGTACCCCAGTAGAGCCTCATTTATCAACATGAAAGCACATGTAGCAACATTTGGTTGGTGCATAATGATTCACATATCTGCGATATTTGGCATTTTTTGGTCCTGTGGTTGAACCTTCGAGGGATATTTTCAATGTATGGCCCATAGAGCCCAATGTTAAATCTGGTGACCTATGGGAGTCTCAATCTGAACAAAAATTACAGGTAAAATGAATGTATCATAGTGCATACCTGCCAACCTCTGAAAGTGTAAAGGTCATAATGTGTAATGATGTATTTCTTGAAAAAATTCTGAATATAGTATGTTTTTAATACATGTACTTTGATTAACCCGTTCGAACCTACAGACCATAACAGACTAGTCCTAAATAATAGAAAAGAGCATACCACTCAGATATTCAGGGGTGAAAGGTTAAACATTATTACAGATAAAAGATTAAAAAAAAATCAATAAGTTATTTTACTGTAAACGAAAGTTGACATCACTTGGAAAATTAGTATAAAAATATACAGTCAAAACTCATTTATATGTGTAGATTGGTAATCTCAGTTTAACTGAGATCAAATTCAAGACCCGCCAATTTTCCTTCTATATCCAACTAAAAAAAGACCCGATAACTTGAGATTGAAAAGATTGAGAAAAAAAAAAAAATGCTGTGGATGTTAAAACATGGTCCAGATGCTTACTACTATGTGCAAGTGACCAGGTTAAATTTTTTTATATTCTCATTAAATTATCATGTGATGATATGACTAGTGCTGAACAAATATGCCTGTTGTATTGTTTTTTGAGTCCATACAAGGTATAAAAATCTTCTCAAATATTCTTGTTTATTACTTTCCATTCTTAAATTTATATGACAATGTTGCTTTCTGTAATTCGTTTTTTAAACATTCCGTTTTTAAATGTATAATGATAGTGTCACTTACGTGATCTTGAAAGCAGAATGGGTTGTTCCTGTTAAAATGTGAGTGATGTTTACATGACAATACGATTGGGTATAACGAAATAAATACTCAAACATAAATAATTCCTTTTTTTATTTAAAATACATGGTATCTGTAGCCGTCAGCATGGACATTTACTGATGAAAAGAGGCAAACGATATACAGGTAGGCCTACAAGCATTCTGGTGATTATTGAGTTGCTCACGAGAAGAAACAGGACACAGTTCCACAACAAGTTGTTAAATTTAACATGAAGTTAACCAATGTTACACCAATGGGATAACTGTAGGTTAAATTTAACACTGTGTTGTGCAGCTGGGTCCAGGGTTCTATTGAGTAACAAGACCTTTTAAGTTGAGGACCCGTTTATCTCAAATTTCTTTTTGTTTGGTTCGACGACTTTGAGATAACTAGGTTTGATTGTATCAATTTTAGGCCTATATTTCATCCAGTAGGTATTCTTAATCAACTTTAGACTTACATTTCATCCAATATATCTATTCAGATTCCAATGACCACCTCATCAATTGCATATTCCCTTCTTTTTATTTCCAATCGATTGTAGATCTAACATATTTTTTTACTTTCAACCTAGTCTTGTATATTTTATATCACACTTACCTGTTGGTGTACAAGATACCACATATATATCATCAGTGTTAGTGGTTCCAAGTGAAAATTCATCATCATGCAAATCCAAGCATGCCATTGCACCACCAAGTTGTTCACCAACAGATTCTGATTGCCGTGGCCCTTTCTCATTAGCAAGACATCTCTCTGTAATACATTAGTTTATCAAAGGAACTTAGCTGATATTTCAAACTTGTATTAAAAGTCAAACAAATACTAACTGTCCTTCAAGAAAATAACCAAACAAGATGTTTAAGAACACTAGGCCATTCAAGAACATTGTGAAACATTGCTCTATGCTTCATTGATTATAAAGAATTATTTCAAATCTGAGGAATGAAAATTGTTATTTGAGCATGTTGGCAGAAACCAAAAAGTTGCACACAGACAAACCAAAAACTTCAATCTGGAGGCATAAAAATGTTAGAGAGATATATATATATACTGCAAACAATTCTAATCTCTAAATTAAAAATTTCTTTGTATTTTTGAGATTATATACATGATATAGTCATTTGTAAAGTTCTAGATCTGACTGAATAGTAAAAATATCATCATTTTTCATCATTCACATGATATGAATATTTGCATCAAACTTATCATTTTCCTGTAAATAAAAACTTTTTAACTAATTCTGAAGTTTTCTTCAAATGAGCAATAATTTTCAGCATAATTTACATATGTATGCCATTGGTATACAAACATTAGGGCTGCAACGATTCATCATCCTTTCGGTTGGTGCAATTTTTTATCATTACCTTCCAAAAATGGATGGAGATTTTAACCTGTGTAAACAATTTACAAAGATGCCAGTGATTTAAAAAATAGGCCTCATTTAATTTCCATATTAATTCATGTATTAATCATGTTAACGATGCTATTACTGTTATGGCTCCCAAAAAAGTAAAGCACGGAATGACAGGAAATTAATATGTTTTATCTAATTAAAATGTACAAACACAAGAGAACTAGTAATACTGCAACGCACATCCTGTGTG
Source organism: Atrina japonica (assembly GCA_030159075.1). Taxonomy (NCBI): domain Eukaryota; kingdom Metazoa; phylum Mollusca; class Bivalvia; order Pterioida; family Pinnidae; genus Atrina; species Atrina japonica. Next base: position 690,328 of record BROG01000307.1, read on the forward strand.
AAACAATCTATGAAACATGTGAAAGGAAATTAAAATGTTTAAAATTGACAGAAAAACAGTAATAGTAAGGGCAATATAGACTGCCTTTCATATGATTGCTTTAACCCTATCCAAAACAGTTCCATAGATTGCAGGAATGCCTACATCACAAAAATATGTGTGGTTTGGCATTTTATATCGTAGTTAAAGAATGTTTAACAGTGAAACTTGTATATAATGACCCCCTTAGGAACACAAGGAAAACCAGTCTTTGTAGGGAGGTGGTCTTAATAAAGAGGTTGATTTGTACACAAATGGTAAAATTGGTCTTTGTAACCAGGGGTCTTTATACACAGGTGGTCATTAAAGCAGGATTTACTGTATTTGAAACCTTCACCCAGTTCTGTGGTGTATGGCCTCATGTCAGTAGTGAGATAACTGCCTATGGCATTGGATATTGTTCTATGTCTTTGGCTACCAAACAAAGGTTTATTTTTTTTACAAATTCCTTTATCCTCGGCTGTCAGGTTAGTGCTTTAGTTTTTTTGTTTTTTTTTCGCAGAGCCTGGAACAGTCGAGCACTCACCTGTTTAAGAAGTACAATGTAGAGCTTAGGTTAATGTTATGTTTTCATTTCAAATGCATCTTCATACTGCATGTGTTGCCCCCTTTATATGTAATGTCAACAAGGTATAACTTACACATGTCTTTGTCTGATATATTATTTGACTGAAAGCCAAAATATTGCCATACTTTCAATCATAATTTGTGCAGTGGATCTGACAGCTCAAAGCTGTGTTGAGGGTATGCTGACCATGCGCATTCGAAAGACTGAAACAGTACGGCCAAATAGTACAACGATAATCATTGTGTGTTACTGGCAAAAATAGCCAATCAGAAGACTCGTTACACACAAGTCTGTCATTGTAAGGGTTCTACTAAATACCGCCCCGCACTGAACTGAAAGGACATATTGGTATACCAAGAACCGAATGAAAACCAATAACCATGGTTTTCGGTGAACTGCGATAAACAGTTGCACCTGAACTGAAACATTGTTGTAGCATAAATTCAACATGTTTGCCTTACTATCATGAAAAGTTAGTTGAGCTTAATAAGCACTAGGTAAATTTTGTTGATATCAGTCCCTGATCATCTAAAACATGATGAAGGAAGGTATCAGATAGAATCAACTAACAATATGATGCAGGGAGACTTCAGTTACTTATCAGATAGAATCATCTAACAATATGTCGCAGGGAGAATTCAGTCAGTTATCAGATAGAATCATCTAACAATATGATGCAGGGAGACTTCAGTCACTTATCAGATATGTTCTGTCTTTATTTTCAATTTTGTTTTAACATCCTGCCAAGAATTGTTCACTTATATGGAGATGTCAGCAACTACGGGTGAAGTGCCAAAAATTTTGACCTGTTCTTTGGACTGATGCCAATGCAGTGAGAGTTCTTTTTTGTGCAACCCCCACGGTGACATTTTTTACCTCAGTTTTTAGCCTCATTCAAAAGACCTATGACTTTCACTTAGTATGCCATGCTCTTGTCTAAGGAACGGCCACTACCATTTTTAAAGTCTTTGGTATGACCCGGTACCGGGAATTGAGCCCGGGACCTTCCACTTGAGAGATGAATGCTATACTATTTGAGCACCTTAAGCTATCAATCAGATATGTCTATTAATATGACTAACATATTAATTCTCTGATTTTATGTATGTAGAGTTTTTACCTGTTGTAGATGGAACATTAAGAAGAAGTATAACCTTAGGTTTCCCATTAAGCACACTGCAGTTTTTAAGCATCTCTATCACCTCACTGACAAGAAGAAAGTCTGACTCGCCACCGGTACCATGTATTCTGTCACTGTCTTTACCAGATGTTACAGCTATCAAAACAAAGCCACATACTGGTGCCTTCATTTCATCTAATTTCTTCTGTAGCTCGGATTGAATGTCCTGTTCAGATTATTAACGATAGAAAACATATAAAAAAACAAGAGCATTATAAAGCCCATCTGTACACAAACAACAAATTCTTTGGAATCATGTGATGTCTGAGGCCCAGCATGAATGAAATACTGACATTAATACAAAATTCCATATTTAGAAATGAGCTGGAGAAAAAACTTTCCTATTTAGACTTTCAATAACTCTAGCAAACATTGACAAATGTAGGCCATTATCAGCAATTTCATTTGAAAACTTAGTAGATAATAACTTAATAATAATGTAATTCTGAAAGAAAACTGATAATTGATTTATAGTAGAACATGTACCAAGTCTTGAACATTGTTGGCCCCTTTTGGAGCCCCTATATGTTCTAGCCCCTTTTATTTTAAACAAAGCCCCTTCCAAGGACCAAGCTCCCTGCAAAATTTGGTTGAAATTTGTCGACTAATTCTTGAGAGTAAGTTGTTTAAATGGAAAAATTTAGAGAAGGGTGACAAAGACAGACAACAGACATTGGGTCATACCAATATCACAGGGGTAGGTGGACTATTAAGTGTAGTTGTTCTGTTAATCTATAGAAGCTTTCATAATCCTATCTCATGGGTATGTTTTCTTTTCCAAAGATTTGCATTTAACAACATATTTTTATTTGTACATATTGTATAGAAATGTATAAACACAATGATATAGGTGTTAATTGCATTTTTGATCAATAAGTTTACATTAACTATGCCCAAAAAATGATCTTGAAAATCTGTCACCACAAAAATATTGGTATAATGTGTAATAAAATAATCACTGTAGATAAAAAGTCAGCCATTTTTAATACATTTGTTCAGGCATTTTAGCCAGGATTTTTACATAATACCTATCTGCCCATGTGACTAGGGGTGTGAAGTTTATTTTAATAGCTATTCAGACAATGTTATATAGATGGTACCCGAGTTGTGATGTTCTGATTCATCACATGATTCATGTTAAAATGAAAAAGTGAACAAATTTCTTTAAAAAAAAAGATAAAACAAAATTTGGCCAATCTCATTTTTGAACAAAATAGTAACACCATAAGTTTCTCAAGTGTACCGTATATTTTTTTTCTGTTTTAGCATAATTAATCAGATATCTTTGCACCTTGAATAATTGGTATGCATTGCAACAAATTTTTTATGTACGCAGTATTACACCAGGCAAAAAATAACACTTATTATCTTATGTGATCAAGCCAAAGAATTTTAATACATCATATTAACTTAGCAGTAATATATTTTGACCCAAATATTTAGGTTCAAATTCAATTAATTTCTTACCGATTTGTTGAAATCTTTCCTTACAAATGTCAACACATCTTTGTAAGCAAATCCAGTATTCTTGATAACCAACTGCAGACATGTTTTGTCATGATCTCGACAATGAGAACATGGATATGTGTGTGTAAATAATAAAAAACATGTTCCTTTATTTTGGGAAACCATATGATACAACTGTAACAGAAATAATTCAGAATTATAAATCTTCATACATGTCTCAGTGGTACATACCTACAGGTCTCATTACTTCATACGTACAGGTCTCAGTACTTCATACTAGGGCTGTGTATTGATTGAAATTTTTCGATACAATACGTATTGAATTTTTGTTTTTTTCAAAATACAAGATGGCTGCCTGTAGGCCATATCAGAATCTGATCTCTCTGAAAATGCCATATGCATATACCCTTATCCTGCCACATTACATTGACTGACTCAGCCAGCCACTTAAGTCGCATATGTATTACAATGTATACACAACACTGCCAGATTAAAATTGTGAATTTTTATCAATTTGAACTGATCACTTTAACATGTAACTGTGTGTCAATTTGTGTAGAGTGACCCTTATAACCATACAAAATTTTAATAAAAATGATTGCAATTAAAGGTTTTGAAGTTTTTTTTTTTTAGATCACGTTTTCATTGTTAAGAAACAGTTAAAGTTTTAACTTCTGTGACCATAGTTGCTTTCCATGACTCCGCATGAGTGTAACTGATGCAGCTGACTTTGTGGCTTTAGATGTTTGCTGAAATGAATTAACTTTGAGACAGCGATTTGTCTCAGAAACAAAAGATTCCCACATCGTTTTTTTTAAACAATAAATGAAATCTAAAAGATTACTGTTGCCAGGTACATAGCACGCAAGTCTTGGTGTCGCAGTGAACTGAGTGTTTACCGGTAGAGAGTCAATGTTGGTCTAGTCGTCCTCTTCAATGCACAGAATAATCCTATCAGTTGGTGACTTATCCATAAGAGTTTTCTGAGAACTTTAGTTGAATTTACATCTAAATCTCCTATTTCAAATCAGGGGAAATCTTTTTCCTTCTCAGAATTTTAACTAAAGAAATATAGCTCCAAAATTCCATTATTGACAGTGAACAAAGCAATGCAGATGCCATTTGTAATACTTTCGTTTTCTCTGAAGCAAGATTTAAAAGGTTGTGTAAGTCATTCAGTCTTTAATTTTAGAGATAAAAGTGTGTCAACCAATCAGATTAAAGACTTATCTATGACGTGTCTGTATCTTTCTATGTTCACCAATGGACTTTTACACAGGATTCCAGAGCCGACCTGGCTCAGTCGATAGTGTGCTCAACTCTTGATCGTGAGGTCGTGAGTTCGAGTCCAGTCGGCGGCATGTTGGTTTCCTGTCTTTTGGATGAGACAGTAACAACCGAGGTCCTGTGTCACAGTAGGTGTTGGCACGTTAAAAAACCCTCACTGCTCAATGGCCGTAAGTGCCGATCATAGGCCAAAATTTGAAGCCCTTCACCGGCATTTGGTGACGTCTCCATATGAGTGAAAGATTTTTGAGTGGAATGTTAAACAACAATAAACAACATAGGATTCTGTAGTATTTATAGCATACATGGAAATTGTATATTAACATACTTGGCAGTGCGTGCGGGTTTATGAAAATCATATATTGACATGTTTGGCAGTGGCAGAGGGTATTGTAAAATCATATACTGATGTGTTTGGCAGTGGCAGAGGGTATTGTAAAATCCTATATTGACATGTTTGGCAGAGGCAGAGGGTAATGTTAAATTATAAATTGACATGTTTGGCAGTGGCAGAGGGTATTGTAAAATCATATATTGACATGTTTGGCAGTGGCAGAGGGTAATGTTAAATTATAAATTGACATGTTTGGCAGTGGCAGAGGGTATTGTAAAATCATATATTGACATGTTTGGCAGTGGCAGAGGGTAATGTTAAATTATAAATTGACATGTTTGGCAGTGGCAGAGGGTATTGTAAAATCATATATTGACGTGTTTGGCGGGATAAAGGTTAAGGGCAATGCTGATGTCAAATTTCAAGGAGATCCCTTCAGCCTTCTGTGAGAAGAAGCAGTAACATACTTCCTTAGGTCAAAATCCAAGATGGCCGCCTGTTCGCCATGTTGGAATCTGATCTCTCTGAAAATGTAATATGCACAACTAGACCTCAAGGGGAACCTTCATGTAAAATGTCAAAGAGATCCCTTCAGCCCTTTCTAAGAAGTAGCGGTAACAAACTTGCTTTGGTCAAAATCCAAGATGGTCCTTTGTCAGCCATATTGGATTCTGATGTCTGTGAAAATGCAATATGCACAACTAGACCTCAAGGGGAACCTTGATGTCAAAGTTCAAGGAGATCCATTTAATACTTGTTGAGAAATAGCTGTAACAAGAATTGTTCAGGACGGACGGCGGACGGACCACGGATGCAGGGCAATTTGAATAGCCCACCATCTGTTGATGGTGGGCTAATAATCAATAAATTTTATGCAGATTTAGAAAGCCAAGTAAAATGTTTGTAAAGATGTAAATAATATCATGTTTACTATTTTACTTTCAGACCTGATCTCTATGAACATGTAATAAAAATGTGAAAATGGTTTAAATGTAAATCTCAACCAACAAAAACCTAATAATTAGCAATCTGTACAGTAATGCTTACATCATTTTGGTATAAGTTGTTCATTTCCTCATAAAACTGATCTGTAGACTTGATCATGTCACTTCCTTTTGATGAAATACCATTGGATTTAATCCAATTCTCTGGGGAAAAAAGTGAATAGAATATAACATGTGTATAAAGGCAATTGATTTAAAAGACACCTGCACTGTAAATAATCAGTCTTAACAATACCTCACAGTCAAGTGAATACATCATACCTCATAGTCAAGTGACTACATTATACCTCATAGTCATGTCACTATATCATATATCATAGTTAAGTGACTACATTATAAATCATAGTCAAGTGACTTTATTATAACTCATAGTCAAGTGACTACATTATACCTCATAGTCAAGTGACTACATTATACCTCAGTCAAGTGACTACATTATACCTCATAGTCAAGTGACTACATTATAACTCATAGTCAAGTGACTACATTATACCTCATAGTCAAGTGACTACATTATACCTCATAGTCAAGTGACTACATTATACCTCATAGTCAAATGACTACATTATACCTCATAGTCAAGTGACTACATTATACCTCATAGTCAAGTGACTACATTATACCTCATAGTCAAGTGACTACATCATATCTCATAGGCAAGTGACTACATTATGAATCATATTCAAGTGATAACATTATACCTCATAGTAAAGTGACTACATTATATATCATAGTCAAGTGACTACATTATACCTCATAGTCAAGTAACTACATCATACCTCAGTCAAGTGACTACATCATGCTTCATAGTTAAGTGACTACATTATACCTCAGTCAAGTTAGTACATTATACCTCAGTCAAGTCACTACATCATATCTCATAGGCAAGTGACTACATTATAAATCATAGTCAAGTGACTACATTATACCTCATAGTAAAGTGACTACATTATATATCATAGTTAAGTGACTACATTATACCTCAGTCAAGTGACTACATTATACCTCATAGTCAAGTGACTACATCATACCTCATAGTCAAGTGACTACATTATACCTCATAGTAAAGTGACTACATTATATATCATAGTTAAGTGACTACATTATACCTCAGTCAAGTGACTACATTATACCTCATAGTCAAGTGACTACATCATATCTCATAGTCAAGTGACTACATTATACCTCATAGTCAAGTGACTACCTCATAGTCAATGATACATCATATCTCATAGTCAAGTGACTACATTATACCTCATAGTCAAGTGACTACATCATATCTCATATCATAGTCAAGTGACTACATTATAACTCCTCAGTCAAGTGACTACATCATATATCATAGTTAAGTGACTACATTCAGTCAAGTGACTACATTATACCTCATAGTCACTATGATTTGATGTAGTCACTTCATATCTCATAGTGAGGTATAATGTGACTTGACTGAGGTATAATGTAGTCACCTCATATGAAAGTGATGTACACTGAGGTATACCTCATATAATGTAGTCAAGTGTCACTTTACATCATATCTCATATGATTCAAGTGACTACCTATGAGATATGATCTCATAGTCAAGTGACTTGACTATGAGGTATAATGTATCACTCATAGTCAAGTGACTAATTGACTATAATGTAGTCTCATAGTAAAGTGACTACATTATCACTTGACTATGAGGTAGTAAAGTCAGTGACTAGGTATAATGTAGTATGACTCATAGTCAAGTAGTCACTTACATCATAATCTCATAGTATGATTTATAAGTGACTCACATTATATATCATATGTAAAGTGACTACATCATATAGTCATAGTAAAGTGACTATTCATTATACCTCATAGTAAAGTGACTACATCATATCTCAGTGCAGTCAAGTGACTACATTATATATCATAGTTAAGTGATTACATTATACCTCATAGTAAAGTGACTACATCATATCTCATAGTTAAGTGACTACATTATACCTCAGTCAAGTGTTTACATTATACCTCATAGTCAAGTGACTACATCATACCTCATAGTAAAGTGACTACATTATATATCATAGTTAAGTGACTACATTATACCTCAGTCAAGTGACTACATTATACCTCATAGTCAAGTGACTACATCATACCTCATAGTCAAGTGACTACATTATACCTCATAGTCAAGTGACTACATTATACCTCATAGTCAAGTGACTACATTATACCTCATAGTCAAGTGACTACATCATACCTCAGTCAAGTGACTACATCATGCTTCATAGTTAAGTGACTACATTATACCTCAGTCAAGTTAGTACATTATACCTCAGTCAAGTCACTACATCATATCTCATAGGCAAGTGACTACATTATAAATCATAGTCAAGTGACTACATTATACCTCATAGTAAAGTGACTACATTATATATCATAGTCAAGTGACTACATTATACCTCAGTCAAGTGACTACATTATACCTCATAGTCAAGTGACTACATCATACTCATAGTAAAGTGACTAAAGTGACTACATTATCATACCTCATAGTAAAGTGACTACATTATATCTCATAGTTAAGTGACTACATTATACCTCAGTCAAGTGACTACATTATACCTCATAGTCAAGTGACTACATTATATATCATAGTCAAGTGACTACATTATACCTCATAGTAAAGTGACTACATTATATCCTCAGTAAGTGACTACATTATACCTCATAGTCAAGTGACTACATCATATCTCATAGTCAAGTGACTACATTATACCTCAGTCAAGTGACTACATTATACCTCAGTCAAGTGACTACATTATACCTCATAGTCAAGTGACTACATCATATCTCATAGTCAAGTGACTACATTATACCTCATAGTCAAGTGACTACATTATACCTCATAGTCAAGTGACTACATCATATCTCATAGTCAAGTGACTACATCATATCTCATAGTCAAGTGACTACATTATATCTCATAGTCAAGTGACTACATCATATCTCATAGTAAAGTGACTACATTATACCTCATAGTAAAGTGACTACATCATATCTCATAGTCAAGTGACTACATTATATATCATAGTTAAGTGACTACATTATACCTCATAGTAAAGTGACTACATCATATCTCATAGTTAAGTGACTACATTATACCTCATAGTCAAGTGACTACATTATACCTCATAGTCAAGTGACTACATCATATCTCATAGTAAAGTGACTACATTATATATCATAGTTAAGTGACTACATTATACCTCAGTCAAGTGACTACATTATACCTCATAGTCAAGTGACTACATTATACCTCATAGTCAAGTGACTACATTATACCTCATAGTCAAGTGACTACATTATACCTCATAGTCAAGTGACTACATTATACCTCATAGTCAAGTGACTACATTATACCTCATAGTCAAGTGACTACATTATATCTCATAGTCAAGTGACTACATTATACCTCATAGTCAAGTGACTACATTATACCTCATAGTCAAGTGACTACATTATACCTCATAGTCAAGTGACTACATTATACCTCAGGGGTGTGGAAATATGACTGTCATGCACTTGTCCCCGGGCAAGTAAATACAAATTTTTACTTGTCCATGATTTACTGACACATTTTTTATATACAAAAATACTTTAATAGGACTTTGAACTCTAGATTTATGTCTTTTTTTTTCTTTATAATGCACTTGTCGACGGACATCCAAAATAAAAATAATCACTTGTCAGGACGGTAAACGTAACGGGTCGGGAAAGTCGGGAATAGGATTTTCTCACCCTTGTACCTCATAGTAAAGTGACTTCATTATACTTCTCAGTCAAGTGACCACAGTATTCCTTTTGATGAGTGAAGTTTTTCAAAATTCAAATTCTATTAAGAAAACATAATCACTCATTGACTTACTCTGTTCTTTATGTTCTTGAACATTTCTTTTTGTTTCATCTGATGGTTTTCCCTTTAATGTATTGCATTCTTGATCTAATTTCTTTTGTAGATCTCCAGACTTAAATGTTGAAGGTTCTGGTTTCGATTTTGGTTGAGAAATGTCTTTCACTACAAAACAGAAAAGATTACATCTGTGAATTTTCCGATCATCTAAAACTGGCCTGTTCTAGTTTTCTACTCAACAATTCACATCAAATACAGGGGGCTTAATCTGATACATGTAACTGAAGTAGACTGCCACTACACACCAGATGATAATACTCAGAAACTGGCATTATCAAAAATCTACTAGTTGCTAATATATATGACAGCCAAGATACAGATAAAAACTGTTTGATATACAGTACATAGTGGTGTTGTTTCTGTTAAACACTCTTCTCATAGCGTTTATTCTGTCAAACACTTTACTCTTGGCATTAATTCTGTTAAACACTCTATTCGTGACCTTTATTCTGTCAAACACTCTTTTCGTGACCTTTATTCTGTCATACACTCTACTCATGGCGTTTATTCTGTCAAACACTTTACTCTTGGCATTAATTCTGTCAAACACTCTATTCGTGACCTTTATTCTGTCAAACACTCTATTCGTGACCTTTATTCTGTCAAACACTCTATTCGTGACCTTTATTCTGTCATACACTCTACTCATGGCGTTTATTCTGTCAAACACTTTACTTGTGGCATTTATTCTTTACTCTGTGTAGAGTGAAACACAGTACCATGAGGTGAAACTTGGTGATTTTTAGTTTGCAACACTAGAAAAACATTATCACTCTGTGAAAAATAGTGTAAAGTATTATTTCTCAAAATGAATGATGTGACACTTCAATAAACAATAAAAATCGTCCATGTGTAATGAACCTACCTGGAAAGTTAATCTGTGAGTGTTAACTTTTTGGACATCCTGTTATTATACATTTTACAGAGAAGTGCTGGTATTTACATACAAATCACACGTAGAACTTACTTTATAAAGATGAAAATAGAAATAAATTCATTGAGCAATTTGATCAGACCAAATGCGAGTTAAGTTGAAATTTTTAAGTTTTTAGTTCTAATATATAAAGCGTAATATATCGCTGGTTCATTCACGATCAAGTTGTTGTCAATAATAAATTTATGCGTTTATCAACATTTGTTCTATATAAACTATGAATAGAGATTAAACAACAAGTGTTAGTTGCTTATCATGTTTATCTAACTCGAGTTGATTTATTTTCAAAATGTGAAAAGACACAAGTTTTACCAAGTGTTTCTTCAAATTTCGAATATTAACTAACGAGAATTAGATAAACATGATAATCAACTTACAAGAGTTGTTGAATCTGTTTCTACCATAACGTTGGTACATGTACATGCGTAGTATAGATTTTAACCCACATCAGGCCTAAACACAAATGGGCTAAGACTCTCACGATCATGTTAAACCTGTACCTCGCTTCAATCTTTAGATTACATCAATTTGCAAAGGAAGGAAACCTCAACAGGAAGACTTCAATAATGAACCCCTTCCCTCAATTACTTTAATCACTAACTTTGAGCGCTGACAGCTGGTCTGATGAAACTTCATGTAAAAACATTTCATCACAGTAGTAGTGTGGGCTCAGCCAATGAAATTCACTCAGCCCTGTATGTTTAACTAACTGCAGCTTTGTTTATACAACTAGAGTGGTATAACAACACAAGTTATGGTAGAAATAGTATTATTTTGAGATTCTGTAAAACTTGATTAAAAATGAAAAATTTGATAGCTACATGTACAGGTACAACTTTGACGGAACACATTACAGTCTCCTTGTGAATTAAATAGTAAATAAAAGCTGTAATGGAAAAAATACTACTTTTCTTGGAAAGTAATGACAAAATCTAAAAAATTATATAAAATATGTCATTTCTTAATGTCCATACCCTAATAGCAAACCATGGACATTCTGTAATCAGGAGTGTTTAGATGAAGACATATGGACAATGGGTTGAATAACATGGACGTTAAGAAGGTGATTCATGTAAATTTTGTTTTTGTCATTTCCGAATGTCTTAAAATCATTCACTTAAAAATGATTGACTTTTGAAAACAAAAATAAGAGCAGATATGCATTTTTATTGATGTGGTTACATACATGTAAAAAAATCTTTCACAGCTGATTTTTAAATCTGTCTAATGAAATTGAGGGAGATAACTTGTATACTCCTTTTGCACTCATGTATTTAGCCACAGATTTTAAGATACATGTACAGTATGTGAATCAACTATCAATATAATTCTACAATGTTACTATTTTTTTTAATGTTTGATGAAATACTAGATCTGAAATGCCGTACTTTATTACTTTTTTTAAACAATGCATTACATTGATACTCGTATCAATTTCAGATGAACATTGAAAGTGTTTGAGTCATGAGGTTTCTGTCCATCGTATTTTGAATAAAATAAACAGTGTAAAATCTAGTTGAAGTTAACAGTTCAAATAACAGAGAGAGTTTTACATTTTTCTACACCACTGTGACATCTTTAAACATGGGATACCCTGTTATGCTGATGTCGTCTAATTTCTGTCGGAAACAAAATGTGACTAAAGTTAATATTTTGTCAATCTGACAATTTCTTTTCCAAGGTAGATCAACTATAAAGGTAAAAGTTTGGCATGCACCTGAAGATGATTGACACATCAAGTGTACCTGGTCGGCTTGGGGTAATTTAGGCCAAATCAATTTCAAAGCTCTCAGAAAAGAAGTTGTTGTAACTTTCATTGTCTCATATAATATTCTTAGAAGTAGTAGCATTAACAACAATTACTAAAGGGAAGAGTTTATTGATATGCATGGGTACAACATAACATTACGAAGCGACTGTGATATTCTCTATCTAATAAGACATGGGATTTACAGCTCGTTTATTTCCTGTGGTGAGCCACGATGTAGTGATACTGATACATGTAATTAATGTAGGCACCACATGGAGAAATGCTTCAGCTGACGGTTTCACACCATAAGACGCAAAGTTTCTAAATGTTGAAAAATATGCCGCCATAGTGTAGAGTGAAATTTTGCTTATGATTACACTATAGCAAGAAAGAGAATCACTGTAAATGATGGGAGGAATAGAATCATATGTCCTCTGCTTCCGAGCAAACAAATCGAGTCTTGCATCATCAATACTAGCAGTGGGACTTGATCTATCATACATCATAATCACAAACATTTCCAATACATTCTGATCGTGTTCGTTTATCACTGGGGGATACTTGCTTAGCTTTGAAAACACACCTGTAGCATTGGGACAAACATCCCATGTCTGCCATGCAGTTTTTCTTCCCTTACCTCGAAAGGCAGAGACAACATCACATCCCGTGAACGCATGGAAGAACAACAAACCCTCCGACTTCTCAGCACCGATTTCTTTATGGATATCATTGACTGGAATCCATCTTAGAGTCTTTCCTTGACCAAACTCTATCCAAAGTGTTTGTAGTCCTATGTTGATAAGATCAAGCAAGACATTCACGCTGATAACCAAAACATCTGTGTCGTTAGCTTTAATCATGATGGATTTTCTCCCTTCTCCTGCAGCATGTCTTGCATGTACAAAAAGTCGCGTATCGGCTTCCTCGTGATTACATTTTGAGAGACCTTCAAGATTTACTGGCCTGTTGCAAACAACACTGTCTTCTATTGTAACATAAACAATATTTATTGTACAAAGTTCAATCACTTTCTCAGCTAGAAATTGGAACAGTTCTGTTTTATTTGTATTGTCTCTCATGAAATTCATCCAGTTTTTCGGAACACTACCTTTTTCTGACACCCTTCGTCTTGCTCCAAACCCTCGTTTTTTTCCTCGTCTCAGCCTTTAAACTACTTGATTTGTAGACGTCAAACACAAGATCGAGTCTAGAATATGTTGAACAGAAGGATTGAACTTTTGGAACAAACTCCAGAATAGCATATTCTTCAAAGGTCTTGGAAATCTTTGGGTGGATGGAATTGACTAAAGCTGACCCATCGATAATAATTACTTCAGCATCTGGTTGTTTCTCAGGAAGTGTGACTTTTGTCTTCAAGAATCTGTACCAGTTGAGATTTTTGACTTGGATACAGTCTGCCATTTTCACTTAGAGATGCCGGAGAAGAATGATTTTCGTGCTTGAAAAAATCGTTTAAATCGCATTCACGTGACTGACATGAAATAAACAATTTAGAAAACAACTGACAGTCATCTTTAATATTCTTCTGCTTCAGTTCTTTTGACGATACTCCTGGCTGTTGACGAAAGAAATCAATATTGTTCCTCTTAATTGGCTGATAAAATTTACAGTCTTGACCCTCTTCAAATCCTTTCAGAAACTCGTCAAAACTTGCTTTGCCCCTCTGGTAATGTTCAGATACCAAGACTGCAGCACTAGCATCAGCTACACTTTTGGTGTCCAGGGAAAGAAGTTCAGCCGTCTCCTCCATAAATGGATTTCCCATCTCATTCATAACAGAGTGAAGCTTCTGTACTCTTTCTATGAACGTCTTTTGGGCATGTTCGTTCTGTTCATGGTGCTGAACCTCTTCGTTGGTATCTTTTCGCCCCACATAATGTTTCATATTGTCCCACCAGAAAACTGACCTCTGGACCTGCTACCATCCATCTTCTCAGAGCAGACGGATCCTCTGTTATGCCTACTGCACCTCCCGTCACCTTTGATCACAGCATTGGATTGCTCATGCGCCTGATCTATTGCCAAAGCAGAGAAAGCACGACTTGATTTGTGAACCACAAATTTTCCGCTTCTGAATTCAGCAGCCATTCGGGGGTGCATTTCCTCCAAACAAATCATATCTTTCAAGTGTATTGGAAGCCATCTCGCGTAATTTACATTGTTGTTGGCAAAGAAATATGGTATCAACTCTTGTAGAGACTGTCGGTATAGCAAAAAGTCCGCTTCTCGAAAAGAACGTATCAGTGAAAATATTGACAACTCCATACGCAGGATCAAATTCCAAAACTGAAACTGTGGACTCTCCGCTTCATGTTTCTTCACCCAATCTTCTTTGGAAAGACTGCTCTCATTTCCCTCTGTGGTGTAATTTTCATATGCCTCATTTAGTAATTTGTACAAACAACAAGATGTTACCTGGTGTATTTTGACGTGTTCGCGTAACACTTGAAGCAGACAAAAAAAGATTTGGCTGTACCAGGTGTTGTTACACCAGACTCTACAAGAGCACCAGTCCAACCACTTTCCTGCAATAGTGAACCGATTGATTTAAAATGCCTGCCATCTCAATATGCAACCCTCCAAACATAATGATGAACTTGTCTTCACCATAACGTTCTGGCCAATGCCACTGAATTTGTTTGGCCGTTGCATAGATAGGCTGATCAGCAGCTATCACAGGAATCTGACCAGGGTTCAAAACAGACACAATATCACTAACTTCATCCATTACATGTCTGATTGTGGCAACAGAGTGTGCTTGATCGCGGAGTAAAGGTAACAAAGATGTTATGCTAACTTCAAAAGGGTGGCTTCTATTTTCAGATGCATGATGTGATGACCATGTTATATTGACTTCATGTTCGTTTACTGATCCAATGAGACTGACCTTTTGTAACCATTCATATTCTGGCTGAAGCTGTAAAGTTGAAACTGATACAGGACTAGCAACTCTGGAAGGCATGGGCTGTTTGTCAGTGAAAAAAAGCCGGTTGTATGTTGGTAAATGAATCCGGTAGTTCAGGAACTTTCTTAGCTTTGGAATTTACTGGTAATTTCTCCCGCTCTTCACCTTTGTTATCTGATGTTGGGTGTTGAAAGATGGAAATACTAGTTCCATGAAATGATGTTGATGCAGACGTTGAAGATGGATTGTGGTCAATGTTATCCATAGCGGCAGTGGTGAAAATATCCTTCCTGAGAATTGATGGACAAACAACACCCTTCCATATTGAACTGGGAGACAGCTGCATCACCTAATTGAGCAGATATTTCAAGCACCCTATCATAAGAGATGCTAATACCGTGATCATGAAGCATTTCAACTAATACCTTTTTTCCTGGTTTTTGAATAAGTTGACATTCCAATAAATACGGGAAATGGAGTCTCACGGTCTTTAGAATGCCTGAAAGTTTTAGCCCCCTCTCTGTATTTTGCGTAACAATTGTACTGAAGCAACTGTGCCATCGCTAAGTCTGTTTTTTGAAGCACCAAAATCTTAGCTGAGATTTTATATCAGCACCATGCTCAATCATGCTGACAAACTGTACAAGAAGAGATGGCAATGAATCTTCAATACACTTGTCATGGAAAGATCCTTGAAAAGGCATTTTATGTTCCACCATATGTTTCCGCAGTATCTTTGCTGCTTTTGCTACAGTCAGTGCCTCCGAATAGTCCATCGCCTGTGATAATGCTTTGCCGACGTCTTCCTTAAAGGCCAATAAAAATATCCCTTCCTTTTTTTATGAGCTTCTAGTCCAGAGATCTCTTCCAACAACATTTCCTTAAGTCTCGTGGAATTTACACTTGGTACCTCTATTCCCAATTGTACCAAACGTTGATTATAGAGACTCACAAGATCAGCCAGACGAAAAACCATTGGACCGTCAGCACCTATTTTCGACTCAACAATATAGACAAGAAGCTCTGAAAAGACGATGGGATGGGCCTCCTTCTCTTTTGTTGACAAATTTTCTTGACTACTTTGACTTGAAAAATGAGCCCTCTCCCTATTGTAAAGGGCTGTGAGACAAGAACGGTGATATTTTAGTTCCTGTGCAACGACATCACCGCCACTTAATCTGGCCATCAGTCTAACGTCATTCAAATTTCTTCTAGCACATTCGTTTAGTCGCTTATCTAAAGCCATCGTCATGGCATGACGAAGTTCAGATTTTGGAGCCTCTTTTTTCACACAAAAAAACATACCTTGTCTTCAAGCGAGCTCCTTCTACTTTTTGTTGGTACATTCTGGGCATCATCAGATATATATTTGTTGCAGATCGCTTACGTGCCCTTTCAAGTTTACTATTGCTAAATGAAAGTCTACAGCTTTGGTGATATTTAGCTTTGTTTTTTCCTTAGTGTTTCTTCTATGCCACCACCATGATCTAACCGATTAGGGTCCAATTTGATTGGCATCTGATGGATTGCATGGAAAAGAGTAATATTTCTTGCAATCATAATGTACCCATCATTATCTCTGTTCGTTTCGTATCGGGTTGGTGGAGATTTCAGATCTTCATCTTTATCAATCTGACAGAGACAACATTTACTCCAGTCTGTCTCTAAGTTTGATGACAATGGTGTCTCATCTGCCATTGTCAATAGTAAAAGGTCATAGATGTATCAATGTATATATATTGACTTTTTCTTATCTAGAAACTGAAAATATTTAAGGTCGAGGGTTTATCCTTTTACCACCTTACATTATCAAAAGCACATTGAAATATGGGATACAACTAGGTTCATGGTGAATTTACCCCTACTCCTAGCCCGATCGTTCTTCATCCAACATTATTTAATTCCCGTGCGATCTGTACACCATCCGGGTAACAATTGCCCCATTACCCTTGCTCGGCTCTCCCGCGCTGGCACACCCTGTCTATTCAGGTGCGGCTACCTTACTAATACTATTTTAACACCTTTATAAATGGATTATAAATAGTAGGGGCTCATAAGATAGCATTTGGGACACTTTACATTACAACAAAAGTAAAGCTAATGTTGGACCCCATGCTGAGTTTCACAGCAGTGACATCACCAGTGTGCCCTGGTTGTGCTTCAACTGTCACTCTTTTAATTAAATATCTATTGAAGATCGAAACTGTATAAAATACGCCTTCAATAATAAATAGCACTGTTTTTTATTCAATTCAGAACAAACGCGCAATAGAAAATGCTGGGAACTGAACACTTACGCTACATTTTTCGGCGCCATTTTGAAAAAAGCTGCCATTTTGAAACAAAATGGCCGGTATTTCACAACGTAATTATTAAAAAATGTCTTTCATCATGTTTGAAGTACAAAACAACCATGATTTACGAAAATATAAAACACAGATCAGTTTTCAAAAACAATGTAGGAAGGAATATGCAATAATTTGGTGTAGGTCGCCCGCCATCTTGGAAAATGGCCGCCATATTGATTTTTTTGGGTGGCTAACGTGCTTTTTTTATTCAACTATGTTTGGACAATATATGTACCAAGTCTGATACTTGCATCACCAACTGAAAGATTTATCCATATATGGACGTAATCTGCTGGGCTATATAGCAAGAAAGAGAATCACTGTAAATGATGGGTGTTTTTTGTCATCATTTTCACAGTGTAGAGTGTTTGACACAATAAACACCACATCTGTACTGTATTATACACATAATATCAAAGTTATAGTTATGTAAGAAAAGTGGCAAAAATAAATGATGAAGAGTATAATTTCTGTCAATCAAACTTCATCAGATGAGCTCAAATTTCAAATTGTTGTAGAGTTCTTAAGCAGACAGTGGTATCAAACAAAGTAAAAAAAAAATCACCAAAATGTATCCCAAAATCCACTTAACCTCTGTAAAAAGATGACTAACTTAGCATTTATTTTTAGAATTTAGACAGTGCTATCCATTCCAAACATTACTTCGGTATAAACTAATCAGCTGGTACTGAATTACCAGGTATATGGTATATGTTTATGATCTATATCTTCTATTGTACTGAAGTACCAGGTATATGGTATATGTTTATGATCTATATCTTCTATTGTGCTGAAATACCTGTGTAATACCTGTGTAATTAGTGTTATCTGGTACATTTCCTTCCATCAGATGATTAGCAACTTCTTCATTTTCACTTTGAATTAAACTTTCAATTAAAAAATCAAATGCTTTGGAACCTCTTTTTGGTACAATATCTAACATCTTATAAGCCTGTTGTGACTTAGTCTCTATCTACAAATAAAAAGTTTATGTGATGTCATGATACAAGAACTTCAAATTAAAAAAAAACAAACTTGAAAGTCAATGATACGAGAACATAGACACCCATTTTCAGTCTCAGATTCAAAATCAATTCAAATATACAGAGTTATATTTAGTGCATCCTTGGGGATTCAGTTTTATACATTTAGTGCATCCTGAAAATATTTTATGGATTAGAGACATATAATGGATATGGGAAAGCCCTGGGTTAATACTCATAGTGGGTCCTGAAGGTGCTGAAGTAGGCCAAACATTGGTTATACTATTCATTGCATATTTAAAAATTTTCTTTTTAAGAATGAATGATAAGATTTCTTTTAAATTTGGTGTACATGATTGCTAGGTTAATATCTACAAATTCAAGTCTGCAAAGAAAATTGAAATTTGTTCATAAACGAGCCTTTAACAGGTGCTTTAAATACCATAGGATATGGTTTTAAACAAATGGTTTGTTAACTCAAAACTAATTGACTTTCTGTGTAACAAGATGTATTGTAAGATTGTAAAGAAATATCTAAGGCTTACTGCGACAAACTTTCAAGATCATCGTTTTCTTACTGGTTTATGTTATGTACTGATAGATCACAGTTACATTTCTGCTGTAAAGTTGTCTACATATTTTAAATAGCTGTCGCATCTGCTTTGAAATACAGTAAAACCTGCTTTAGCGACCACCTGTGTATAAAGTCCCCCTGGTCACAAAGACCAATTTTTTGCTGTCCCCAATATTATCATTTGTGTACAAATCAACCTCTCTATAAAGACCACTCCCTATAAAGACCGGTTTTGTTATGTCCCAAAGAGGGTCTTTATATATACAAGTTTCACTGTATGTATATATTAATTGGAAATATTTTAGTTTTACTTATTGGGACTTAAAAAATTTAACTAAGGAATCAGAAATGTTTATGTTGTAGGTCACAAGGACTCACTAAAATAAGACCCTAGGGAAACCTTGCTAGTGCCTTTTTGTTCACAAAGTTGAATGCCCTTACTATGCCAAGCTCCTGCCAAAGGTTGAAATATGTCCAATGGTTCTTGAGTTAAGTTGTTTGAATGGAAAAGTTAACAGATGGATAACAGCATTTGGCTATTGGGTCAAGTGAACTAAATGAGGAGAGATTTTGACAGGAACAGGGCAGAGAAACGAAGAGAAAACTTTATAAATTGAAGATATGTATCAATTGTCGAGCCATGAGATCCTCCATCATATTTGCTGTACCTTCCAACAGTTAATGGTGCAAAGAACAGCTTAAACAAAATTCAACGTTCTTGTCCTTGGGATCTTAAAGTATTCAAATAAAAAATGATAAGCCAGGTGTAGAATCAGATATTTACAGACAGGTATAGAGACAGGTATTTACAGACAGGTGTAGAAATAGGTATTTTCAGACAGGTGTAGAATCAGGTATTTTCAGACAGGTGTAGAATCAGGTATTTACAGACAGGTGTAGAATCAGGTATTTACAGACAAAGAAACTGATGTATATCCTAAACAAATGTTATTATTGTTCCTTTCACCATGCAAGACTGAAATAAAACTACCAACCAATCAAACTCCATTTACCTAATTCACAGAGAATACATGTAGCTCCCTCTGTTTAAACTGAAACACATATATAGTGAAGTAACAATGGGAAAGCAAGCACTTATAGCAAATAAGGTGTCTGAGATCACAATTTAAACTTACATGTACAAGTACTGAAGTAGGCCTACTAACATTTCATCTTACAAATCTGGGGCCGTAAGTTCTAAGTCATAAAAGCTTATGTTATTTGATCTTTAGATAAAACTTAAGATCATTTTATCAATCCTATCCTTCAGGTATTTTCGGATATTTTCAAATAAGATCTTACAATGTTTATAAATATTTTTGCTTGCTACAAAGACAAATTATAACATATACAAACATAACGTAAGTCTACAGACAGCCTCCGGGTAGTTATAAATGACCTGACCCGATTTGGTCCTAAGTCACAAGAAGTAATTTTGTGTGAAACAGTTGCAAGTCATAAGTGCAATCTTAAGACCAAGACTAAGACATAAAACAGGGCCCAGAATTCAGTAACAACTTACACCTATTTCCTCCATCATATCAACTGATAAAACACCCCTCTCATGTAATTTATCAAGAACTGTTGGTAAATTGGCAACATTGTCTCTGATGTAGCTTCGATTTCTGCGTAACAATTCTCTATGTTCTTTGTTCATTCTGAAAATGATAGAAAAATTTACAAAGTTTTACAGATTATACCACTTTTACAGCCTATGTCGGATAAAACCAATAACTCAAGTTGCAAAAACAAACAAAAATACAGTTGTGTGAGATATGTATATTAGCCTACATTATATATATATGTATTGAATCTTGTCATTCAGAAATTCATGAGATCCGATTGCTGGGGAAATGCCTAGTAATTGAGGAAGGGAATACAAAATTATTGAAATCTGGCAAAATATTATGTCCAAACAACAGCATGAAAGTTGCAAATCACAAAATTTAATCTACCGTGCAATTTGTCCAACTCGCAATAAATTTTATATCCGCCAAACCCGTAGGTTGATAGATAGGGTCCTGGTCGTAAACAGCAAATAAAGGACCATTTGATCAGAAATACACCATGCTCAAAACATTTTAATGAGTGTGGAAAAGGGAAATTTAAAATATTTCCTTTTTAGCAAAATAGAAATGATGATGAAAATTTACAAAAAACAAAAGAAGAATATTTTATTGAATTGTTAAAACCATCACTGAACAGAAAATGATATTTATCGACATTATTTTTCTGCAAGCAGAAGATATATTGAGTCAGCATAGATCAGTCGGTAGCACGCTAGACTCTTGATCGCGAGGTCGTGAGTTTGAGTCCAGCCAGCAGCAAGTTGGTGTCCTGTCCTTCGAATGAGACAGTAAAAGCCAAGGTCTTGTGTCACACTAGGTGTCAGGACATTAAAGAACCGTCACTGCTCAATGGCCATAAGTGCCCGAGCATAGGCCAAAATTTGATGATGTCTCCATATTAGTCAAAGATTCTTGTGTGGGATGTTAAGGATGATCCCCTATTCAGGAATTCTCATGGATGTATGAGTCTAAACCTCAAGATTCATTCCTTTTTCGCTGAATATACCCAAAACATACTAATTTAAAGCAAAAAAGCAGGTGCTATCCATAATATTTTATTTTTTTTCCATTGGGGTGACGTTGATGTGTAATATCCTCATAAAAGCGTACAAAAGGGAAATCAATGACACCATCAATTTTGACATACCGGTACTAACTAAATGTTAGGCATTGACAGACACCAAACTGAATGTTTTGGTCAAAACAATGACTTTTCTTCAAAATAAGCACAATTTATAGCATACAAAGCTCTAATTAGCAAAATAATCTGGTGTATCCTATACAGAGCCTGTATGGCTTACCTGGCTGTCATCTAGAATAGGACCCGAGACCTGCTAGAAACATGTTTTAAACAGGTCCATCCAAGCAACCATTGTGACAAAGTTTGATTCTTATTGGGATAGTAGTTCCAGAGAAAAAATCTAAGGACTGAAAGTTCTGAAAGGCAGTTCTTTGTCAAATCTGAATTGGTGAATTTATTAAAGAATATATAGCTGTACGTCCATGCATTTACTGTTTAACCTAGGAATATATATCCTTGATCTACTAAAATCAGAAATTAGTATAGGTATATCATGGTACATGACCAAAACATTTATTTGAAATATAAGCAATTAGTATATGCTTATTTTTTATTATGCATCAGTAAACATTTATACATTTTATATGTTTACATTGTCATTACAAAACAGCAGACATACAGAGTCGGACTTAGATTTACATGTACAGTCATGGGACATATATATTTGTCACTTATGTTATTTTCTTCTTTGTTTTATACATGTATACAACCAATAATTTTTAAATGCTGGTAAACTCCAGAATTTTACAAATTTGTACATGTTTATGGTAGATCTAGGACAATTTCATATTTCTAAAATATATATGCATTTTTAAATTATTGTGTTTATTTACAGAAATAACAGTATTTTTCTACCAGAATAAATTTGTAAATTATGTTATTATTCTTTTAGTCTAATGAAATATGTCAAAATTTACCTGAAGAATTTAATATCCTTCACAAAATAATTATTTTCTCATAATAAAAGTATATCTAAATTTCAAAATGATTTAAAAAATTAATTCAATTTCCTTCATGTAAACTTAAAATATTTGAAATATTGCTTAAATTAGTGGATTCTGTATGTATTTAAAAATTGTAGGTTTTATATAAAACAAAGAAGAAAATAACAAAAGTGACAAATATTTATGTCCCATAATTGAACAAAATTATATATTTCTGTCCTCAAGCACCTGTGATCTAATGATATAATGCAAGTAGGCGTAGGTACCGGGTGGCCAGGGATGCCCCTTCCCCACACTTTCTCACATACAGATTTTTTATACATTATCAACATGCCTGGAGTCCAGAAAAAAGACTTCCCCAAACTTTTAAAAATCAAAAAGTTTCTGGACTCTCTCATCATGCTCTGCATGCATTTGTTTTAGCTGATACTCAATTTATTTTGGATAAATGATACACATTTCAACATATTGCAATATTTGGTTGGAATAAAATCGAGTCGCAATGTGATAATTCACTCATTCGCCCCTAAAGACACATTTGAGCTAGTCTAAGTCATTGATTTACTGAAGGGTCCATTGTTTTTCAGGGATTAATGAGTTAACTCTATGGGCTATATTTATTAAAAATTTCTGGGAAGCATACCCTGGACCACCGGGAAATGGCGATTTTTGTGTCTGGATGTTAGAAGATGCCTTATTGGGTTTCCCAAATTATTCATCAACGATATTTTTAATGATAATGAGGTCATAATTCAATGTCTGGAGGATACTAGGCCAAAATTCTGTCCCGATTTTAGTATTTTTTTTGCTGATTCAACCTTCTTTTGAGAAGGATAATCAAAGTGGTTTGTTAGCAGATTGCTATGTGTATTTTCGCATCTAAATGCCAAAAAGGAATTCTAAATTTAAAAAAAATATTTGAAAGATGCGTAAAACTCTATTCTTAATGAAATATTACCTCACAAGTAATCCAACACTTAGAAATATGTGCAAAAATGAGGGAGAGAGTGCCGCCTAAAGCTGATAAAATAGGTGTAAAACCTTTTATTTTTCTATAAAAAAAATCGGATAATTAAAGACAAATTTCCAAAATTTTTCATGCCTCACTCTGCTCACTGACTTTAATTACAATTTATACCACTCCAACTCGAAACCACCACTCTACTATTGATGAGGTATGCATAACATAAGCAGTTTTAATTTAAGTTTAAATTTTAATTTTTAAAGTATAAACAAGTTTAATTAATGTCACCAGCCTCAAACATTTGCTTCCTACACCACTGCAAAAATACAAAAAAAATAATAATAAATAAATAAATAAAAAAAAAAGTTACTCCCCCCTTTGAAAATTCCTGAATTCGCCCCTGTAATCCATTCTCAATATTTTGAACGGTTGTTCCCCACCCCCAATTTTCTGGATCCAGCTACACCACTGCAGCCTCTAATGAAGTCCAGATTTTGTGTATTTAAGGGTCAGAAAAAGTAAATTCTTTTAAAATCAGACAGAAGTAAGTATTGTTTAGACTAAAATCAATAACATTAAGGCCCCAGAAATCTCTCAACCTATGATTGAGGTCTTTGTACAGCACACAGACTGTCAAACAATGCTTAGCATGCAAACATGATGAAAAAAATAGAGCCAGGAAAAGACCTATAGTTAAGCAT
Organism: Atrina japonica; assembly: GCA_030159075.1. Classification (NCBI taxonomy): domain Eukaryota; kingdom Metazoa; phylum Mollusca; class Bivalvia; order Pterioida; family Pinnidae; genus Atrina; species Atrina japonica. Next base: position 714,924 of record BROG01000307.1, read on the forward strand.
GCGCACAATTACAACAAGATGGTGAACACTCACTGAACATGGGGGTGAGTCTATTTTCGATCTTGCTACAGTTTATTGATTACTGAATAAAATGTTTTGTTATTGTTACTGTTTTGCACGATATATGATTAATCCCTTTGGGGATTCTGTCATGGTTGTTTTTTTCATGTTGCCCTGCCACTAGGCCGAACTGCCCTGATTTTAAGCAATTACCACATAAAAAAATTGCTTAAAATCAGGGCAGAAAGTTCAACCTACCTCGCCACACAACACGACAGAATCTCCAAAGGGATTAGATGTTTGATATAATCAATCAATGTTTTGAATCAATGCAAAATGTTTATTTATAGCAACTGCTTGACCACATTTATTTTAGGTGCGCACAATAGACCATTTTTGAGTTGTCTGATTCAGTTCAGTTTCGTCACAATAGTTTGTAGGCCTACTTGTCATCTAAAAGTTGGGCAAGGTCGATTCAGGTTATGTAGTATTTTCATTGACAATATTTGGCGATATCTTACTTCATTTCATCTGTGAGAAATTGATTTTAGTTAAATTATCTCTATTGTAGATATGGAAAGTATCATCACTTTCCTGTAATCTAATTTTCAAATATGACACCTATTACTTCATGATATTTATATCCCTGGAAACTGCTTATCCGAAAACTAATGATACCCTTCTTTGCTCTTTGAAACCGCACTCTATTAAGACGAATCGTAATGTAACAAGACATCTCGAAAATGGTCTATTACAACAAGCCATCGTATATAGTTATACCTGATAAGTTACTTCCTTAATTCACTTCGCTGACACTGGCACCAAGAAATGCAGCTTTCCTAATCTTATATTTTATAGTTCTGTCGCGTCAGCGTAACAACTATGTCTCTCGTTATATTGATAATTATAACATGATTATGCATTCGGCTGTTCTTCTCTTCGAATATTGTCAACACATGTTCTTAACGCCTTTTCTCAAACAGAAAGTAGAGATTAACCGGAAACTTAAAAAATTTAAATGAGAATTATGGTATCCCGATCCCGTGATGAAAAATCAGAGACTTTGATATAAGTATCTTGAAAGTTTTTTTACCAGTGAAATCCGTATATTAATCTATCGATGTATAGCATTTATATATCGCTGATTATTCATCACAAAATGTTCAAAGGCATTAGACATTAAGTATAAATAATACATAGGTAAACCTATGGAGAGGGCGAAGGCATTCATCAACAGTTTTACATGTTCAGTTAATCCCTTTGGGGATTCTGTCGTATTGCCCCCTGCCGGGGGCAACACAGCGAATCACCAAAGGGATTTTATCACGTAAATGTCCCGTTCATTCACTCATTGTTTGAAATAAAATATTGAGTGGCTGACTGTTTCCTTGGTGCTAAAACTTAAACACAGTCTATGTGGTATTTATTAGTCATGAATTAAATGCACAAACATGTTTTTATGCTATATATTTTTCTGTATCCCAGCGTATCCATCATTTCGTGCAGTTCACATAAAAAATGTGATCTTCTCTACATATATGAGGGCTTCGCCCTCTATAAGAACTACTAATGATGTGTAATGAAATTGCTGACCAATTGTGTCCAGATTGGAGAGAGAGAGAGAGAGAGAGAGAGAGAGAGAGAGAGAGAGAGAGAGAGAGAGAGAGAGAGAGAGAGAGAGAGAGAGAGAGAGAGAGAGAGAGAGATTTGATTCCGGTTCTAATTTGCTATTGAAATATCAGCAAAACCAGCTGCTGCTAAATAATAGCTGGTAATAAAATGGTAAATAATAATAAAAAAGAAATTAAATCATATTTATTCGCTAAATAAATTCCATGGAACCGGAATTATTTTGTACAATCTACTTCAAATAAAAATAATACACTATAAATTGAAAGTTTTATTTTTCAACATGTCGACTAGTCGTAAATAATTTTCACCGAACCTGTATAAAATGGCGAGAAAATACTGACATATTCAGATCCGGATATACAGGCATCATGAGGTTTCCTGCGTTAGTCGGAATTCTACTGATAGGTAATATATATATTTCCAACTATTTCATGAAATAGTTTTGACGAAACTTAACGTCTAGACAAAGGCCTTTGTCTAGACGTTTAGATTCTTCAAAACTATTTCATGAAATAGTTGGAAAGAAATGTTGATACTTTGTCCAAATTTCTGATTGACAATACTATCACCAAGTTAAATTCGGACATTTTATTTGAATCATTTCTGGACTTTTAAATTCAAAATTGTGTTTATTTTCTACAAAAAAACTTTCATGAAGATTGACAGATTGTTTACACTAATTATTCACCTGTGCGCAGACTGTGACTCTAAGTAATACAATGGATTTAATTACATCAAATGGACAGCTTGTTTAGGATTATACTTTTCACCTTGCAGACTTTGTGATTGTAGTAACAATTAGATTTAATTACAACAAATGGACACAGATTAAAGCGTTAGGCACTTCAGGTCATAAATATGTATATTCAGTAATTAAGTATATAATTAACTCAAATTCATTTCTTTGTGTACATCCACTTTAGAGTCATTTTTTTGTATTTACTTGATAATTATTGTAACACCTGTTGACACATGTCAACCTTTTTACTTATCCTCAAACCATTGTCCAAATTGTCTTAAATACCAATGTAAAATTGCAACTCGTTAGTTCGGAAAATCAGACACTATATGATAGCACCGACTCGGACGATACTTTGTTTGGAGACCACGTATAATCACTGGTCAGTGATCCAACGTGCATAAATTTTGGACTTACTATTTTACCATTTACTATTTCGGACTTTTTACAATTATATTATTATATGTTGTGATATTATATTGTTCATCGTTGCGGCTTACAATAAATTCGGATCAACTTATACAGTGTTCTTCCTGGAGTTGTATTTTGGTAGACCATAGGGAAATACGGCATCTATATCTACTTTACGGCCCACAGCGCCACATTACTTTACGGCCCACAGCGCCACACTCATCGTCTCTTCTCTCTCGCCAACATTCCCTCACCCCGCTCGTTACGGCACAACAGCGGATACGGCTCCAGCGACAACATTAACATCAACGACACAACTCATCGGCACATACCGACACGAACACCCGTTGTGATAATACCTCAAAATCAGTTTCGTCTCATTAACATAATTATTATATCGATATCGAATCGACAAAATTGTTTTCTTAATCTGCTTCAGTATCTAAATATTATTGAGTTCGACATGCACGTATGACATGCAGAAGAAGGTTCCAAGAGACTAGCTGTTGGCAATAACTATTATATCAGTTTTATCATGTTCCTAATTTTTGATTTACCGGGGGTTTTTACCAAAAAGTGGGAATAAGATACTTTTGGATAAAATCCGTGGCAAATCAAAAAGTTGGAACATGATAGTTTTGACTGAGCTTAACTAAGAATCAAACGAGATAAATCATGGTATAGCTTGTTCATGTACTTTCCCCGTACGTCAAAATGGTCATTGTGATGGCTTGATGATGATGATGATGATGATGATGATGACCTAATGAGATCAATATACTTAAATGTTGTTTTATCTCAATATGTATTCAGGACTTGTTTCTTCGGAAATAAAAGCATCATTCCAAAAAGAATTGGAAAAAACTATGACAAATGAAATTCCGTTGTCATCCATTACAGGTAAGTACAAATTTTATGCCTTGTTTTCTACATGGCCTTATTTTTCCCCCTACGATTATCATTTTTCTTGTTCAATGTCAAGTTTCCATCCCTAAAAGTATTTCAAATTTATGGTCTTACCCCACGTGTGATTTAATTATTTCCTGGAACATACCAGTGTTTCCAAAATATATCTAAAATCGGTTTGCAATTAACTTATATGGCTAAAATTATAACTGTATGAACTTATTTAGCGTCAGTTTATGAAAAACTTATCTGGAGTTAGATTATTATTAACATAAATTATCTAGAGGCAGCTTATGATTAACGTATCTTGCGCCACTTTATGATTTATGTAACTAGCTCCAATTTGTGATAAAAGTATCTAGCGCAATTTTATGATTAATATATCTAGCGTCAATTTATGATAAACATAACTAGCGTCAGTTTATGATTAACGTAACTAGCGTCAGTTTATGATTAACGTACCTAGCGTGTCCATAGTTTAAGGGTCAGTTTATAATAAATTCAAGACTTATTATAGCGTCACCAAATATATAGTCAGTTTTAACTTACCAGCGTTCACTTTATAAAAAGTTATCTTTGCTGTTAGTTTTAATAATTATCCTGCTTCTGTTTCAAAGAGTCAGTGTATAATTAAAATATATAGCGTCACTTTGTAACTAATATATCTAGCGTCAGTTTATGATTAACATATGGCTATAAGCGATCACTTTGATTAAATTCTCGTAATATAGGTGACTAGCTTCACTTTATAATAAGTGATTTATCTAGCAGCAAAGCCTCTAATTTAGTTTTTATAAGGCATAATAACTTATCTAGCCTCTGTTTACATACAATCGTTGCATGTCGAGATCAAAACCGGGTATTACGTGTCTATTGTTGAAAATGAAAGCCTAAAAAATCCATATTACTTTTAGCAAATGTTGGACCCGTACTCCTTTCCCAAGATTGACAGCAGCTAAGGAAGAAACTTAATTGTACGTGAGTAAATAATGTTCATTTTAGCTTTATCTTGGTATGAATTCTTCTACTCTTTCGTAGTATAAGCTCCATGGGGCGGGCCATTGAATTTTTGCCGAAACGATGGGCCAAACATGAATGACGTATTGGGTCTATTTAATGGCCCGCCATGGTGACACTTGAGTCTGAATGGCGGAATGTGAAAAGAAGTTGCGTCACGGAAGTTGAGGTCATTGTCATTAAGGAGAAAAAAATCTCGGATGTCTAAACGTTAAAAAGCGGACTTGCGAAATGAGACAACGGTTTTGGGTCCCTCACTGTAGTTTGCGAGAATTCGTCAGTGATCCAGAAAGGTTAGAACTGAACGTGATAGAGGTTGTGAAAATAGCAGTTGGTGCCAATAGTTGGTACTGTGTACCGCCTATGGCGCGAGAAGCGATAGACAAAGCTTGAACCTCGAAAGAGTGAATATAGTTTTTATTGAAACAATGGGAAACTCTGTATTACTATAATTGTTTATTGAAACAAAGGAAGAACTCTGTTTAGACTCTATTGGTTTATACAATTCTGTATAATCAGGTGATACATACACATGTACTCACTTTCAAAGGACGGAGATCCTGTATAGACTCAAAATCACGTAACCTGTATTGAAACACACGCTCATTGGGCAAAGGGAGATACTCTGTATAACCTGTATAACATGAAACCGATCTTGAGCTACCGATATTTATATTGGATACCTAAACTTCATAGGAAACTTTGGTATGGAATCCATTAAAAGGCAAAGATACATAGCAACTTGAAAGTGTGATCCCAAAGTTTGCAAAATGAATCTAATGTGTCGTTCTTCAAAACCAAAGTGTTAGCGTTTACTCCTTCAAACCAAGAGTGCTCCGCTATGGTTTTTGACACGTTCAGTTTAAGTTCAAAGAAAACTTCAAACAATACTGTACGTTGCTTATTCAACGTGACAACAAGTGACAAAAGAAGCGTATGTATGATTTTGTTTTCAAATCAGATGTGGATACTAAAATTTAAAAAAGATCTAAACAGCTTCGGCTTAGAAAATATGTGAGTTATTCTCAAAACATATGAATTTTTTACTTCTCTAGCTCTTTGTTACACAATGATTTCTTCTCATATAATTTTGTTCACATAAAAAAATGTAAAAAGAAAGAATTTTTGCATCGCATCGTTTAAGGTTTCTGTTCGTGTAAGACAACTGTTTTTTCGGGTTTAAAAAACCTTTTTTGACTAAACTTCGGCTTCTTTTTCCTTGGTAGCCGTCTTATTTCATGTGACCGAAAATCTTAGCGCTTAACATCTAATGACAGCCCTGGCTAGGGGTCAGGGGGTTTGGATACTTAGTTTTGTCAAACACCACTCTGTCATTCGTCGAACACAACATAAATACACTGGAATATCTCCAAGTTGATATGAAAAAACAAATTGTGGCTTGATTCTAATCGACGCAACATATTTTGTAGATTGTGGTCCTTTCTACTAACAAACGTTTTTGGTCCGATGATACATAATCTAGTTGTCAAAGTTTAGAACCAATGAAGTGTGCCCCTGGGACTTTTTGGCCGACATGTTCCCTACGATTATTCATACGAACCAATCAGGGAAAACATTCAGAAACACTCCGCTGATGGTGTCAAAAGAAGAAAAAGTACAACGGTGTCACTTTAATTATTTGACAGTTTTAGTTTATATATCTACTTGTCTTTGATGATATGATTGACGTTAAAAGCTCTCGTCAATGGGTTTACAAGTATATAATGACAATTTTCATACAAAATATGTGCTCAATATCGTACCATAAGCGATATATCCCTGTTTAAGAACGAACTAGAAATCAAAGACCTAACAACAGAAATCAACACACACTTGATTGATCTCACATCGGCTCATGATTACTTAGACATATTTTAACTTAATATAGACACAGACGTGAGTCATTAGGGTTGCTCACTACCGGTTAAAGCTATGAACCTTTACTAAAACACGACGATCTTCTAAGGCAATTTTCCCTGTTAGAATTATCATTGAAATTGGGGGCTAAAAATCTTCCACATTTAAGTAGTAATCATCCCCCACTCACCAGGGTTCCCACATATGGCTTGTCGTAAAGAAAGACTACTGCACCTTATATTTCTAACAAATGATCCGATAGAGTCCTGGCATGTACAACATTAGTGAAGATGAATTCATATACACTGAGGTAGGAACTACTCAACTTTCTACTGACAAATTATTGTAGACAGAACGGATATCGAAAACTGCGTGCACTGATGTACGTGAAGTCTACTCTTACTAATACTTCCCAACGTTGTTATTTCCCTTATTACCAAAACCTTTTTAACGGTCGGTATTATATCAAAGTCTTGTTTACTTCGTTTGATTCTACCGATATTACTCAGCCTAGCTCAGGCTTGCATATTTTCGTCTATGGTGGGGCTCTTTTTTACTACGAAGTAAAGAACTTCATGTTAAGACATCCTGTACGGTTTATAAAAACTACCTCAATTGTGACGAGGATGTCATCTGGCACCACTCACTGGTATTTTCATTAGTACTTGAATTTGGACTTACACGGCGAAAATTTTGAAAGTGTGACCGGTCGACACGGGGATGCTTACTCCTCTCCACGACGTTCGCACCAGGGTGGTGATGTTAACCCACCTCGCCAATACTTGGTTGTCTTAAAATCTATTCAATGGCACCGTGATCTTAGTTTTGTGACTCAAACACTTTTACCGGAGCTTCTTCGGTGCGTTTAGGTAATGAATTAGCATAGATCGTGGTTGATGACTCCATGGACATTCGATATTGAATTTAAAGATACGTCATTGGTAAACCTTGGTCCGAAAAACTGATAGTCAAAGAAGTTGATTTTATATGATCTATATAAGTCATGCTTTAAAACCAAAAGTCCCCTCTGTTATAAAATCAAGAAACACTTATCGAAAAAAAAGTTTAGTCCCTTGGGGACCAATTTGATCGATACTGAGGCTTTAACATATCGGGACTTAATAGGTTTTAGTGGTCAGTTTATATATAATTAACCAAAGGCTAGGATCTATCCTCTGGAAAATGATGTTTATAATATGCCTACTCTTCTTCTACTGACATATAGCTTAGTCAGTTTATTGGTCTCCTAAAGGCAATAAACATATATCCGGAATGGAGCAAATTGTCATCCATTATTTTGATAATGTTTTTATTTTTGGTTGCTGTGTTTGTGGTTTTTTGTTTTCTAACATATCTAGGGGGTGTGTGTTTGGTTCTTTTTTGGGTCGTCATTTGTTGTGTTTGTTTTATAATAGTATGGTGTTGTTGATGTTGTCTGTTTTGGTGCTTTTTTGTGTGGTTATGGTATTTGTTGGTGTTGTGTTGTCTTTTTGTGTGTGTTTGTGGTGGATTTTAATAGACTTATCTGATTTTTTGTTGGTTTTGTTTGTTCTTGTTGGAGATCAGTTAATAATAAGTTATGTTGTGTTGGGTTTTTTTTTGTTTTGTGATATTTGTGGTGTGTTTTTTTTTGTTTGTTGTTTTGTTGTTGTTTGTTTTTTGGGTGTTTTGTTTTGTATTTTTTATGCGTCACTGGATTACAATTTGTTTTTGTGTTGTTGGTTTTTTTTGTGCTAACTTGGGTGTTTTTAATTTTTGTGTTGTTATCTAGCGTCAGTTTGGTTGATTTGGGTTGTGGTGTGTTTTTTTGTGTGTTTTTGTTGGTGGTGTTTTGTGTTGTGGTTGGTGTTTTGTTTTTTGGTTTGATGTTGTTGGTTTTTTTTTTTGTTTTTTAAAACATAGTTGTTTGGTTTGTGTGTTTTTTGTTTTTTGGTGTTGTTTTTGTGGTTTTGGTTGGCGTCATGTGTGGTTTTGGTTGTTGTGGTTTTTGTTTTGTTGTGTGTGTGGGGTTGTTTGTTTGGTTTTTGTTTGTTTGTTGGTTGCTTTTTGGTTGGTTTTTCTTTGTTTGTTTGTTTTATAATTACTTGGTTTTGTTTTTGGTTGTTTGGTGTTGGTGGTTTTTTTGCATATCTGTTTGTGGTTTTTTTGTAGGTTTGTGTTTTGTGTTTTGTTGTGCGGTTTAGGTTTGGTTCTTTAATAAACTGTTGTCTAAATGGTCTGTCTTTGTGTGTATTGTTGTTTTGGTGTTTGTTTTGTTTGTTTTTTTTATAATAAACTGTTTTTTTTGGTGTGGTTTTTATTTAACGACAGTTTATGTTTTTGTGTGGTTTTGCTGTTTTTTTTGGTTCTGTGGTTGTTTGTGGTGTTGGCAATTTTTTTTTGTGTGGTGTCTTTGTGTGTTTTTGGTGTGGAGTTTTTTTTGTTTTTTTTGTTTTTTTTGTGTTGTTTGGTGTTTTGTTGGTTTTCTTAATTTGTTGTATATGGTTTGTTTGGGTGCTTCGTTCAATTTATAATTAGCATATTTTTTTTTTTGTTTTTGTTGTTTTGTGTGGTGGTTGTGTTGGTTGTTCGTTGGTTTGGTTGGTGGTTTTTGGTTGGTCTACATTGGTTTTGTTTTTTGGTTTAGTTGTGTAATTTGTTTAAACTTTGTTGTGTGTTTTATTGTTTGGTTTGTTTTTGGTTTATTTTTGGTGTGTTTGTTTTTTTTTTTTTTTTTTTTGTTTTGGTTGTTGTTTGTTGTTTTTATTGTTTGTTGTGATGTTTTTTATCTAGTTTTTGTGTTGTGGTGTGTTTTGCTTGTAGGTGTTTTTATTTGTTTGGTTGTGGTGTTTGGTTTTTGAGCGTCAGTTTGATTGTATTTGGTTTTGGTGTGTTTGTTTTTTTGGTTTTTTTTTTTAATGTTGTTGTTGTTTTTGGGTTTTGCGTTTGGTTGTTGTTGGTTGGTGTTGGTTTTGTGTTTTGTTTGTTGCTTGGTTGGTGTTGTAAGTGTGGTGGGGTGTTGTCTTTTTTGGGTTGTTTTGGTTTTTTGTGGTTTGTTTTTGTTGGGGTGTTTTTGTTGTTGGTTTTTTGTTGTGTTTTGGGTTTTGTGTTGTGTGTTGTTTTGTGTGTGGTTTTTTGTGTTTCGGTTTTTGTTTTGGGTTGTTTTTTGTTTTTTTTTGTGGTTATGTGTGGTGGGTGTATTTGTGGTGTGTTTTGTTTTTTTGTTTGGTTGTGTATTTTTTTGTATTGTTGGTTTTGTGTGTTGTTGGTTTTGTGTGTGGTGTTGGTTTGGTGGTTGTTTTTTTGTGTTTTGTGTTGTGGTTTGGTTGTTTGTTTGTTTGTTTTGTTGTTGTTGGTGGGTAACGTATTGTATTTTGTGGTTGGTTTGTGTTGTGGTTTAATGTATGTGTTTTTTTTTTCTTAGTGTTGTTTGTTTGTTTTTTTTGTTTGTTTCGGTGCTTTTTGTGGTGGGTTTTTTGTGTTTTTTGGTTGTAGTGGTTTGATTTGTTTGTTGTTTGTGGTTCTGTGGTTGTTTGGTTTGGTGTGTTGGTGTTTGTTTGGGGTGTGTTAGGGTGTGTTTTTGTGTAGTGTGTTTTTTTTGGTTGTGTTGTAGTCTTTGTTATGTTGTTTTGGTTTGGTTTTGTTTTGTTTTTTGTGTTTTTGTTGGTTTTTTTTTATTGGTGGTTTTGGTGTGTGGTGTAATATTTTTTCCTGCTGGTTTGTTGTTTGTTTTGGCTTGGTTGTTGTTGGTTTTTTTTATTTTGTTTGTGTGTTAACTGTGTTTAGTGTGTTGGGTTATGGTTTTGTGTTTTGTGGTGTGTGTCGTTTTGGTGGCTGTTGTTGGTTTTTTGGTTTTGTTTTTTGTTTTGTGTGGTGTTGTTTTTTGTGATGTTATTTTTTTTGGTGTTGTTTTGGTTTTGGTTTTTTGTTTTTTGTTGGGTTGTGTCTGTTAGTGTTTGTGTTGTGTTTGTGTGTTTTTTGTGTGTTTGGTAGTGTGTTTGTTGCTTGTGGGTTGTTTGTGGTGTTTGTGTTTGTATTGTTTGTTTTTGTTTGTTTTTGTTGTGTTATTGTGGTTTATAGTTGTTATTGATTGTTTTCTTTTTGCTGTTGTTGTTGGTTTTTGTTTTGGTTTTTTTTTGTTTTCTTCTGTTTGATTGTGGTGTGGTTTTTTTTGGATGTTTGTTTGTGGTTGTTTTTGTTTGTGGTGGTTTGGTGTATTTTGTCGTTCTGTTGTTTTTGTTCAGTTTCTGTTGTATCTTTTTGGTTAGTTTTTTTTTGTTGGTTAGTATAATAAACTTATCATTTTGTTGGTTTTTTGTTTTGTGTGGTTTTTGTGGTTTTGTTGTGAGTGACTTTTGTTTTGGTTTTTTTTTTTGGTTTTTGGGGTGTTTTTGTTGTTTTGGATTTGTGTTGGTTATAAGGTTACAACTCTCTATTATCGAATGTACCCCATTTCTCTAAATGAAAGACCAATGGTTTGGAAAGAACAAGGACACGTTACATATCTAGCAATGAACAATGGCGATGTTAGATGTTCTAGCCTATTATGCTTGGGTACTTTGAAAAAATAAATCTGCCAAAGAAATGGTTACGATTAATAAACCTGTCGTATACTAATGATAATCATTTCTTTCAGGCTTTCAAGGACCCTAAAAGCTCGCATTGGAAAATATTTTATCATACTCGTTCACGGTCGATATGTTGACATGTTCAAGCTAATGTCTATGCGCCAGACCACGGAAACTGTGCACGGTCGAGAAAGAGTACCTGGATGTATATCCTTATGTGTAATGATCACCAAGAACGTTTGAAGGTACGTTTTACGAATCTGGGAATTAACAACGTGATCTGATGGAAGTCGACGAATAGAAAAGACGTGTCAGGTTATCCTTCTACTTTTGATTCATGGATCCCCAAATTTATCGAATAGACTTAGGGCGTAAGTGTCTATCAGAGTTAACAACAACCCGATAGATCGGAATGAAATTGTATTCTTGAGTCAGTTCGTGGAGGGTTATGTTAAGTGGGTGATATGGAGGTACATATTATGATAATTAACTTCCAAAGCAAAATTAAAGACTTCAAACACAATCATCCGTTCTTAAAGGGGATCATTTATCGTTAACGAGATCAACTAATTAACAGGGTATCGTCAATACACTCTTAGGAGCATTTATCGGATATGCATTATGGCAAAGGTATTTGGTCGACTTTTCCTCAAACCTAGTGTCAGTTTAGAAGCTTATGTCGCTTCTCGTTTAAGCCGGCAAGAAACCGAACAGGAACTACAAGTATCTAACAGTCGGGATAGAGAGGAGCAAAAAGATTCAGTTTATAATTAAGGCAACCTATGTTGTATCTGTCATAACAAAGAGAACTGATCAGCAAATGGTTTAATCACTCTCGTCAATTTGTGCATAGTTTGTTTTCGAGATCGATTTTGTAACAAATTCTGGAGTCAGATCAACCTTTAATCATGCGATGATGTACTCAGGATTACGTATCAGTGAAAGTAAACCTTTAATAAATCTGAGTACAGTGGAATTTTATAGTACTGCTAAATTTCCCTTGAGGACGAGTTAGAAGTGAAAAACGTTTACCATTCTGTCTGGGACACGTTTCAAAGATTTGTTTCAGGTCAAATGCCAAAAACGTTTAGTAAATAGTAGGTGTTTATGGTGATCTGCCGCTTTCAATGGGGATGCGACAAAGAATCCTTTTTTTTTTCAACATTTTAATGTCACTAAAGTGGTATGTTAGTATCAATGGAGAAAGTCTTTGCACTAGTCTTTGAACTGACTTTGAAAACAACTTGTACTTGCGCTCATACTTCCAAGGATTAGATTTACCTTGTGGTGTTTTGATTTAGACAATGATCAGAGCAAGTTACACTGGATAAAAACAGGAAATTTACGCATCTCAACAAACAGAGGAGAAGCTATTGATATGTGAAACCATGTTTGCAAAGTATTCAAGGCTGATTGCTCATCAACTCAATAGTATTTTATCCACGGGTACCCCAGAGACAGCTCATTTTCAGATCCTCACGATATTGGGTTGCAATTCATTTCATATCAACAAGACTGCTGAAATTATTTTTGACTCTTAAATGGATCTTATATATAATCAGCAGATGTTATATAACACCCTCGACACCAATGTTTTAGTTTGTGGACATTACTGTGTTGTATTATTTACGTCAAAGTAAGTCCTCAATATATCACGACAAAATGGGTTTAATTACGTCAAGGAATCCGAACCGACCGATCTAGGACAAAGCTGACGTTCTTTTGCTCCGCGCTGTATGGGCAAGATCAACATATATTGCTTTTTCTGTATAGTCTTAAGGGCGTCAGTGGGGAAGCAGTACAGAGATACGATTCATACTGATGGGGTAGACATTGATGACATGGATGTACTCCTGATTGGAAATACGTGAGGAACTATTGGGAGATTAACAATTGTGTATTCTCTCTGCTAAGAAACGGACCAATGATTTTTGCTTGTGGACACATACACCTACCATGGTGTTACGCAGAAGCCACTCATTGTTTCGGTTGTGAGATTGATAATCGTGTCAACAAAAGCACAACATTCCTGATGATGAGTATGATGGAGAATTCTAGACACGGTGAACGAAAAATGAACCATATCTCCATAATGAAGTGACAGTGCAATTATTGTACTTTTTCACAGAGGGATAAGCCCTAACCCTCTGCGAAAATACAGTTTCAGTGTATTTTTATCTGAGTATAGGTTGTATATAAACACGGTAGACACCAAAGGTACAAATAGGGTGTAAAAACACCTTGAGAAAATGAGACGTAATAGTATCATATGTAAGTCAATAGTCAGTTCACAACATTTGAGATAACTCATATGAAAAAATCACACTATCAGTATTATACATTTTTTAATTTTCTAGTATATAGATGAGCTCGAGGTGTTAACATCATAAGAAAAACTACTAACAGATCAACGCTCATTTGGCAGCCAAAGCTCAGTCAACATATAAGAAAACCAATTTCATTTTTTTTTTTTTTTTTATTAGATATATGGGACTTTAATCCGTAAGTCATCAAACATCGTCAGAAAAAAACCATATACCGCCATAGGGTGAGTTTGAATTTTTATTTTTACTCTACAATAGTCTTAGTACCTTGAGTCTGAAGCGCGGCCACCATTCTCGCGCCTTGCGCAGTAATCACAGATATACCGAAAGACATTACCCAAAGTTTCGGTTCTAAAAATAGATTCACTCTCAGCTCAAAACTGGAAAAACCCTCTAGCGTAACGGAGGCTCTCATTGGCTCCTTAGCCAAGAGGATTATAATTAATACTTCCGGTATTATGACCATCAATTATATGGCGGGCCTTTTGAATTGACCAATCAGAAGCCAAGCATTTGATGCCGGCGCTTTTTAGCATCTTAGTTTTTTTTTTTTACTTAAAGGTAGGTGACCGAAAATTTATAAACTGGTCTTTCATCAAACTGTCGGCATACTTATGAGAACCTATTGTGCCTCTTATTGGCCGACCTGTTCCCTTTATTCATACGAACCAGACTTCACACATGTATTTTCAAAGTGTGCGAGTGGGTAAAAATGGACGGAAAAATAGTTTTGCCATTAATAATGTGAAATAAAGGTGATAAAAAAGATAATGAATATTGGTAGTACTTTGGAAATTTATAGGTGTTGATGGTTGTGAAAATTGAAGGGATGAGGGGGTCCATATGAGTTATTTTCCTTTGGTATAATAGACTTATCATGGGAGGGTGACAGTGACCGGAAGTTTTGTAAATTAGTGAGGCCAGTTTATAAAGTAAGCCATTTCTCTATTTTTATCACCCAAATTGCAATTCATTACTTTTAGCTTCATACTTTTTTTAAACAGAATCTGTTCTTCTATGAAATGGGGCAACAAGGTGCAAATTTAATAGGTGTGCTTGCCTCTACACACATTTATGATGCATTTGTTGCTATTGAGCGATCTCTTAAATTTTATCGTCAAATTTATCTGTTCTTGAAAAATTTATAACCTCTCCTACAAACATGCACATTTTCTTTTTTTTTTTTTTTTATTTTTTTTTTCCTTTTTATTTTTTTTTTTTTATTTTTGTTTTTTTTTACTTTTTTTTTTTTTTTTTTTATTTAAGATTTTTATTTATTTTTTTTTTTACTTATTTTTTTTTTTATTTTTTCTTTTTTTATATTTTTTTTTTCTTTTATCTTTTCTGTTTTTTTTTTTTTTTAAATAAATCATAAGTTATGGTTATGCATAGTGACTAATTTTAGCGAGATATTTTGGGGAAATGCTGTTTTCGTCAGAATTTCAGATCCTTTTTGTAATTAACATCATCTAGTATTTTTTTTTGTCAGTTTATAATACTGCAACATCATGCTATTAAACTGTAAACAGTATAAAATTAATTATAAATACACACCCCCGGGCCCCCCCCCCCCCACCTTTATTAGTGTGTTAAAGGGACCAAGATCCAGTTTAGCGATTATTAGGCCCTGTGATATCTTAAAAGTAAAGTGAATGAGTTCGAAATAAAATTGTTTTATAGGTTAGTCAAAGGTCTTCGGTACTATTTTGCCAAAATTTTAATGAAATATAGACAAAACCGATACGTTTTATGCCAGAAATCTCCATTTTTTCTACTTTGATCACGTTTTTCATATAGACGTCCGAGATTTTTAGATCAGAAGTGATGAATTTTTTTAATACAGATCCGGAATGAAGTATTTTACATATAAAACGAAACAAAATCAATCGTTTCATTACATGGAATTTTGAATGTGTGAACAAAGTATTAAGTTAAACATAAATATTCGCATCGGGCACCCTCTAAAACATTTAATTTTATTGTCTTAGTTTGTTTTAACACATCTACTATAAAATAACATTTTATATAATAGACAGATCTAAATTTAGCAAAGTACTCTACTGTGTTTGCTCGTGAGTAGGTTATGGTTTAGAATTTGTAGTATCCTTGGCTACTATAGTACTGCTGTTGCAGGCTATATCAGAGGAGGCAGTATGGACATATTCAATGTAAAGATCATACACAATAAGGCCATAATATATTTCATTGTATGTTTTATATTGAAAATAAAATACAGAAATTATTGGAAACCATACTATACTTGATTGCAGTAATTGGCGCAAGCGCGTTTGGTCGTGGAACTGACCAACTTTTTTTTTCGGTTCAATTAATTCCAAAATGATATTTTTTTTTTAACTGATTAAAAGCATTCTTGGTATCTTGAATTAGGTTTTATTGAAAAATTTAAAAGGAGTGATTGGTTTCAAATTCAAACAGTTTTTTTTTTTATTTAGTCCAATACTGGATTAGTCATAACAAAATGTTTATATGAGTTATAATGCTGTGATTTTCTGCTCCATTTTATCTGCCTCACTAAACTACACTGCATTTCCTTTCTTTATTACTCGGATGGATTTATATTATTTCCACTGATTCTGTTATTTGACCAAATGAAGGAGGTGTATATATAAAATGCTAAATTCTTAGACTGTACCCAGCATATACAGGGCAAGTAAAAACCAAAAAAGCCTTTTAATTCCCCCCTGTGCTGTATCTATTAAAAGTCATACATAGATTTATAAAAATATGTACATACAAACATCAAGTATTTTTTTTTCTTGAATTTAATTTCCACTATTACATAACATAGAACATGACTAGAGAAATAAAACCAACTTTTGAGACCCCATGTGTTTGATAGAAATGGTCCGCACGTAAAGAACAAGGAGTTTTTTACCTAAAAATAACCTTGTTAAAACGCAAAACCACTGACAGACAAAATGGTAATCGTATACATATTTTGAATGGGTGAAACTTACAAAAATCTTAAAGTTTTGTTCGATGACCCTATATCATTTTGCTGGGACATATATCAAAAAAACAGATAATTTTAATAATCTGTTGATTTTCAATCATTTCACTGTTTTTTACCCCAAATAACCTTTGTAAAACCAATATTGATATACATATCACTGTTTTTACCCAAAATAACCTTTGACCCTACCATATAGTCATTTGATGGGGTATTTTAATAATATAATTCCCCAAAATCTGTGATTTTCAATCATTTTTCACTGTTTTTACCCAAAAATAATATAATATAGCTATATGTGCATTTGATGGGTCATATATCAAAAAACAGATAATTTTAATAAAATAATTAAAAATTGTGGAACTTTTATTTTTATTATGAATGAATAGATAAATACAAATTGTACTTGATTGAAGTATCTGTAATTTCCCAGAAATATGTATTGTTTTCTTTAAAAATGTACATCAAGTTTCTAAAAATGTGGTTGAGCATCTGCTTTTTAGATGGTCCTACTCCTTTGGGTAATAAAAATTTGTAAATTTATGTCTATGGAATATTTCAATTTTTTTAAATCCAGCAAATATTTAAGAGATTTTTATCTAATTATCATACTAAAGTACCTGTAAAGGATAATTATTAAAAAGTATCATTTTATTCAATATTGTTTTCATATAGTTTTCTAAATTTTCAGTCATGCATTTTTGTTTGAAGCACATTTTTTCACCACCCCCCCTCCTCCTGCAAATGTCACTTAACACTCTCTTGGGGTCATACCAGTGATTGACTTTTATTAAAACATTCATGAGACTGTTAATAAAAACAGAAGTTTTACACTTTTATTATGGGTGCACTTCATTTCCTTGTCAATAAAGCATTTGATGATATAAAAAGGACATGGTTTACTATTACCAAAACCCTTATTTGATTATAAGGTCAATATTGGTAAATAATGGTTTGAAATCTTTCAATATATGGAAGTCATCATTATATTGGGACACATTATAGGACTGTGTTTCTCTTTTGATGGGGGGCTTTGGTTGTACAGTAGTAGAGATTTCAAAAAATGCAAATTGACTATTTTTGGCGATAACTCTATAATTCATAGTTGTGCGGAGGGTAAAATGAGACCCAAGCGATTATTGAAGCAGTCATTGATGCGTTGTGAAAATTGAAATGGAGGGGTCTATATGAGAATAGACGTACCTGAATCAAAGAAGATAATGTTCGCGGTGTCCTTTAATTTTGACAGCATTTAGAAATATCGACGACGTTTTATCAATTAATAATGACAATTTTCATACAATGCATCATATCCCAGCGAACTAGAAATAAACGATACAACAAAAGCAAGCACACACGATTCATACTTAGACATTTTTACTTAATATAGACACAGACGTGAATGGCAATACTCAAATTCGGCTTTACCATCGTAAAATTTTCCACATTTAAGTGTAATTTCCCCCATTCACCCGACCGCTTAGTATATTTCACAAACTGAAAATCAGTAAACTATCACTGACTGAGGTATATCGAAACTTCAAATTTTACGGTCGGTTATTATAGGTCTTGGGTTTGCGATTATCTGTTTCACATGATCTACGTCTGTACACAATTTGGGGACGAGGTACGTATTATTGGACTTGACTGTGGACTCACGGCCACTAATGGCGCCCAACCTCTTGGTTTCCGTGGTCCGGTTTGTCCCTTACCCGGATTTGTTATCTATTGTCCTGGACATTATATTGATTTAGACTTTGGACGATAATAGAGAGTGCAATATCGTCAGTTTATAATAAACATATTTGGCGTCATTTTATAATTAGCATATCTAGGTCAGTTTATAATAAACTGGCATAACGGAAAGTTTATAGAAACTTATGTGAAGCTTTATCTAAAGACCGTTTATAATTAACATATATAGTGTCAGAGTATAATAAAATCCTTCGTTGTAATAATTCTATCGCCAGTTTAAAATTAACGTATCTAGTGTCAGTTTATAATTAACAAATCTGGAGTCAGTTTATAGTTAACACATCTAGCGTCAGTTTATAATAAACTTATATAGCGTAAGTTTATAATTAACATATATCTAGCGTCAGTTTATGATTGACATGTAATGACTTAAGTTCATCTAGCGTCAGGGTCTACGAACGTACCAATCAGTTTATAATTAAACATAATTATAGCGTCATACCTTAGTTTATAATTAACATATATAGCGTCAGTTTATAATAGACTTATCTAGGGTCAGTTTATTATGAACTATTCTAGCGTCAGTTTATAATTAACATATATCTAGCGTCAGTTTGTAATTAACATCATTCTGAGCCTATTTAGCGTTCCAATTTTTAATATTATTATTTTTTAAAGTTAAACTATTGAAAACCAAGTTCTGGACTTTGTAGACAACCGCAAACTCTGCATGAACCCCATGAAGCAAGGAGAAAAACGCGTGCCATATAAGAGTTACCAAAATCTCTTTATAAATGCACATTTAAAATTCAATTCGTCGCTTGTATCCCCAACGCACTACGGTATCTTCGTCATTGGACCATATACCGTCAGCCTAGCCAATACAACGCGCGTGCCATATAAGAGTGAAAAAAAAACACTAACGTAAAGTTGACCACCTCGCAGAGCAAACTAGCGCAATTGTTTTTTACAGTTTTGCGTGAATGTGGCAGATATGATTGTCTACCGTATATATTTCACGGTCGGTCGACAACCCACAAATCAAATAAAACAAGGAAGTAAAAAGAT
This sequence comes from Atrina japonica, assembly GCA_030159075.1. NCBI lineage: Eukaryota > Metazoa > Mollusca > Bivalvia > Pterioida > Pinnidae > Atrina > Atrina japonica. The sequence continues at coordinate 734,091 of BROG01000307.1, forward strand.
TGACGCCAACATATGTTTCAGTTCTGCTGAATTTATCACAATAAATTAACAACATACTTTTGTCCTATGACAGTCTGGCAAATATAAAGGCAATCTTTCATAACATTTGTATTTGTACAATAATTATAACATTATATTTCTACTGATGACGTCCTCATGGCCAACGTCCAGTGTAAAATATTGTACTTCTAATTATGTCGTCCCCAGAGATTCCGTTAGTTTTTGTGGTAGTGAAACTTAATATCATTTTTGCTTGATTTGAACTATGAGGACGATGTTATAATAAGTCTCAGCTTTTTTATAATTTCCATTGTATTTCAATAAAACTTGTCATAAACTCTGGAAAATGGGCAAATAAAAAATTGTGTTATGTTATAGACTATTATCGAAATAATGCTTGACACTTCTACACGGACCTACTATAACATTAATTTTATCAGGAAAGTATAAACGAGACACGAGGGCTATAGTTGTGGTTTGTGAAGGGAACAGTGTAAGAATATCGTGTGGAAGAAATAGAGTGATACACGTGAAGTATGCAAGCTATGGACGAAAGGACAAAATGACGTGCCCGAGTAAATACATAAAAACCACAAGCTGTTCTGCAACCAGATCCTTTTCAACCATCAGCAAAGCCTGTAATGGTCGACATCAATGTACTCTGCTTGCAAGTAACTCTGTTTTCGGCGATCCGTGTTATGGAACCTTCAAATATTTGACTGTTATCTATAGCTGTGAGTATATATAATACATGTCAATAGTAAATATCTGATTCACGGCTTTTCTGTACACCAATTCAGATATCAGATGACCTGTTTTATGTATTCATATTCAGATGTTAAAAGTAACCGAATGATTCGCATCTTTTCTGTATACATATTCAGATGCTAAAAGTAAAACAATTATTAATGATTTATGTCTTTTCTGTATTTATATAGAATAAAAATAGTCTTGTAAATAATACAGATGGGACAGTGAAAACATCCTGTATCAAAATCACGTGTAACATTTTTAGATCAACGATGCTATATTTTCATTCATTTTTTGTAGGTTGAATATCGACTGAAATATAACAAGATACCATGAGGAAAGCATAAAAGAAAAATATTTGGAAAAACTTCATTGTACATGTAAAATTTGTGAAGTAAAAATATCAGTTCAAAGAATATCTGCAAACTTGCACAGTAATATAGTAAGTGTTACGTAACAAAACAACAAATTAAGATGAATTCCCTACTTTAATAGATAGGTAATAATTATACAGACTCTCTCTCTCTCTCTCTCTCTCTCTCTCTCTCTCTCTCTCTCTCTCTCTCTCTCTCAAAATGTACGATGATGATGCAGAAGAAGTGTCATTCAGATTAACCCATTGTGGCATTTACAGATAAATCAAAATTAATTTGAGGAAAAATAATAAAAATGACATATGGGACAATATGGAAAATACTCTTTCAAAAATATTTATTTTAATAAAAATGCAAAAACAAACTACAAATCAATAATTGTAAATCAAATGTTTTGGCCGCTCTTTTCCAACAAATAGTGTTACCTGGTCTTGTAACACAAACAGGACAGATGGAATTGAGATTATCATGAAATAATCAAGATATAACATCGATAACGAGGTCAGATAGTTGTGGTATGTGTACATCCAATGTTACTTGCCATGTACAGAAATGGTATACCATGACTGGCAGGTTCAATATGGAAACAGAAAATTATCATTAAAATGATGTTTGATTTCATATTATTCATGACATTTGAACGTGGTCGAGGATGTATTTGCATCAAGCAATTCACATTTTCCTTCTGTATATAAGATTGAAGACGATAATATATAAATACACAGGAGACAGTAGAGACATGATTGAGGAGGATAATATATAAATACACAGAAGACAGTAGAGACATGATTGAGGAGGATAATATATAAATACACATAAGACAGTACAGACATGATTGAGGACGATAAAATATAAATACACATAAGACAGTACAGATATGATTAAAGACGATAATATATAACTACAAAGAAGACAGTACAGACATGATTGAGGACGATAATATATAAATACACAGAAGACAGTACAGACATGATTAAAGACGTTAATATATAAATACAGAAGACAGTGCAGACTGATTGAAGACGATAATATATAAATACATAGAAAACGGTACAGACATGATTGAGGACGATAATATATAACTACATAGAAGACAGTACAGACATGATTGAGGACGATAATATATAAATACACAGAAGACAGTACAGACATGATTGAGGACGATAATATATAAATACACAGAAGACAGTACAGACATGATTAAAGACGTTAATATATAAATACAGAAGACAGTACAGACTGATTGAAGACAATAATGTATAAATACACAGAAGACAGTACAGACATGATTAAACACGTTAATATATAAATACAGAAGACGGTACAGACTGATTGAAGACGTTAATATATAAATAGATAAAAGGCAGTACAGACATGGTTGAAAATACACATAAGACGGTACAGACATGATTGAGGACGATAATATATAAATACACAGAAGACAGTACAGACATGATTGAGGACGATAATATATAACTACATAGAAGACAGTACAGACATGATTGAGGACGATAATATATAAATACACAGAAGACAGTACAGACATGATTAAAGACGTTAATATATAAATACAGAAGACAGTGCATACTGATTGAAGACGATAATATATAAATACATAGAAAACGGTACAGACATGATTGAGGACGATAATATATAACTACATAGAAGACAGTACAGACATGATTGAGGACGATAATATATAAATACACAGAAGACAGTACAGACATGATTGAGGACGATAATATATAAATACACAGAAGACAGTACAGACATGATTAAAGACGTTAATATATAAATACAGAAGACAGTACAGACTGATTGAAGACAATAATGTATAAATACACAGAAGACAGTACAGACATGATTAAACACGTTAATATATAAATACAGAAGACGGTACAGACTGATTGAAGACGTTAATATATAAATAGATAAAAGGCAGTACAGACATGGTTGAAAATACACATAAGACGGTACAGACATGATTGAGGACGATAATATATAAATACACAGAAGACAGTACAGACATGATTGAGGACGATAATATATAACTACATAGAAGACAGTACAGACATGATTGAGGACGATAATATATAAATACACAGAAGGCAGTAGAGACATGATTGAGGACGATAATATATAAATACATAGAAGACAATACAGACATGATTGAGGACGATACACACTGTTCAAAGCAGTGAGAACGGAAATATATAAACACAGTGAAGAGAGAACACACTGTTCAAAGCAGTGAGAACGGAAATATATAAACACAGTGGAGAGAGTACACACCGTTTACAGCAGTGAGAAGGGAAATATATAAACACAGTGAAGAGAGTACACACCGTTTACAGCAGTGAGAAGGGAAATATATAAACACAGTGAAGAGAGTACACACTGTTCACAGCAGTGAGAACGGAAATATTTCCAGAGATACAAAAAATCAATACACATGTTCCATCTCACTCAATAAAAATGGAACGGGTTGAAGAACATACAATCACGTCAAACATGTAGTACAACATAAACTCGTTATTAGTTATGTCTGTTATGTGCTGAATTACTTCGTCATTAGTGATGTCTGTTCTGTGCTGCATTACTTCGTCATTAGTGATGTCTGTTCTTTGCTGCATTACTTCGTCATTAGTGGTGTCTGTTCTGTGCTGCATTACTTCGTCATTAGTGGTGTCTGTTGTGTGCTGCATTACTTCGTCATTAGTGATGTCTGTTCTGTGCTACATTACTTCGTCATTAGTGGTGTCTGTTGTGTGCTACATTACTTCGTCATTAGTGGTGTCTGTTCTGTGCTGCATTACTTCGTCATTAGTGGTGTCTGTTGTGTGCTGCATTACTTCGTCATTAGTGATGTCTGTTCTGTGCTGCATTACTTCGTCATTAGTGGTGTCTGTTCTGTGCTGCATTACTTCGTCATTAGTGGTGTCTGTTCTGTGCTGCATTACTTCGTCATTAGTGGTGTCTGTTCTGTGCTGCAGGACTTCGTCATTAGTGATGTCTGTTCTGCGCTGCATTACTTCGTCATTAGTGGTGTCTGTTCTGTGCTGCAGTACTTCGTCATTAGTGATGTCTGTTCTGTGCTGCATTACTTCGTCATTAGTGATATCTGTTATGTGCTGCATTACTTCGTCATTAGTTATGTCTGTTCTGTGCTGCATTACTTACTGAACTACACTGGAACATTGAGGTCAGCATTTGGCAGATTAAAATCGAGAGTAAGGTCTTATCAAGTTACAGCGGTGATAATCATTCGACATGGATTTAAGCTCTTTTGGTAGGTACAATGTATATATGCAACATTATAACATAAGCAACTGAGGTGATGTCATGCCGTGTTCGACCTCCTAAAAGGTCACTAAATGTTATACAGGACATTGTAACATAGGGCTGAAATAGGGTGAGACCATTGTCATCACACTAAACCAAAGGTAAAGGTAAGGGTGTTTAATCAGAGACATTTCAATATTATTTAGGTTAAGTTATTGGGAATACGTGTTGGCTTGATGATACTGTATATACACAGGTACTTATATTGCAAAACAGGTATTTATACTGCAATATTGACTCTTCTAACACTGTATATAACCAGGTATTTATACTCTGATATTTACACTTTTAACACTGTGTAGGCCGGTATTTATACTGCAATATTTACACTTCTAACACTGTATATACACATGTATTTATACTGCAATATTTTCTCTTCTAGCATTTTTTAGGCCTACTATATACAAGTATATACAGTGAAACCTGTATATAAGGGTCACCCAAGGGACCAGAAAATATTCGCCTTTATGTGCAGGTGACCCTTGTACATAAGTTCAATGTAGTTGATGTATACAGTCAAGGGATTTGAAACAAAACTGGCCTTTATAGACAGGTAATCCTTATAAAGAGGTGTCTGCTATAGCAGGTTTTACTCTATACTGCAATATTTCCTCTTCTAGCATTGTATAGACCTACTATATACAGGTATTTATACTGTAATATTTACACCTGTAACACTCTATATACACTGGTGTTTATACTGCGATTTGAACACTTCTAACACTGTATAGGCCTACTGTATACAGGTATTTATACTGCAATATTTACACCTCTAACACACTATATACCCTGGTGTTTATACTGCGATATTAACACTTCTAACACTGTATAAGCCTACTGTATACAGGTATTTATACTGCAATATTCACACTTCTCTGACATTTATACTTCTAACGCTGTATAGGCCTATTATATGCAGGTGTTTATACTGCGATATTAACACTTCTCTGACATTTATACTTCTAACACTATATAGGCCTACTATATGTAGGTATTTATACTGCAATATTTGCACTTCTCTGACATTTATACTTCTAACACTGTATAGGCCTACTATATGTAGGTATATTTGCGGAACGTTGACATTAAACGCGGTTTTCGATATCCCTGTGTCAATAATCTGTCAGTGGGTAGTTTACCTCTGTATATGAAATCTTCATATGTTGTACACGCCCTGGCATATCGGATCATTTGTGAAATATAAACTCCATATGCGGGTGACTGAGGGATATTACTACTTAAATGTGGAAAATTTATGATGGGAAAGCCGAAATCGTCGCGTTTGTCGTATAGCTTAGTTGCTAATTTCCCGTCTGTGTTTATATTAAGTAAAATGTCTAAGTATGAAGCGTGTGTGCTTGATTCTGTTGTATCTTTAATTTCTAGTTCGCTGGGATATATCGCATTGACATATGTATGAAAATTGTCATTATTAATTGACAAAACATCGTCGATATATCTAAATGTCAAATTAAAGGACACCTTTTCTTCTTTTTATTCAGCAGTTTCTGAATGATGTCTGCTTCGTTTGAATAAAGGAACAGGTCGGCCAATAAAGGAGCACAATTGGTTCTCATAGGAATGCCGACAATTTGTTGAAAGACCACGTCTCCGAACATTACAAATATATTGTCTATTAGAAATTCCAGCATGTTTTCTATATCAACTTCAATGTATTTATGTGTAGAATCAGAGTGGTGTTTGACGAAATAAGTATCCTGATAGCCAATCACTAGATATTTAAATTTTCGGGTACCACCTTTAGTGAAAAACAGTTGTCTATGATGCTGAAAAGTCTTTCTTTTAATTTTTTATGTGGAATAGTTGTGTAAAGAGCAGAGACGTCATAAGTTTTGAAACTGTGAAATCGAGAAAAATTGTGTGCCTTCAAATTTTCTAAAAGCTGTTTAGAATTTTTAAGTATCTGATTAACACCGCTTGTGGAATGAGCAACTATACAGTATTGTTTCTCCTTAACGGCTGTCAATATTTTGGTAAGGAGTAAAGATAAAAGTTTGGTTGAACCGCTAGCTTATTTATCTTTTGATTCAGCACTTTCTAAATGAAGTCTGCTTCGTATGAATAAAGGAACAGGTCAGCCAATAAAGTAACACATTTGGTTCCCATAGGAATGCCAACAGTTTGTTGAGCGACCACGTTTATCAACTTCAGTGTATTTATGTGTAGAATCAGAGTGGTTAAGTATCATGATAACCAATCACTAGACATCTTAATTTTCGGGTTCCACCTTTAGTGAAAAAACAGTTGTCTTTATTAATAAAAAGTCTTTTTTCAATTTTTTATGTGGAATGGTTGTGCCAAGAGTAGAAAAGTTGTATGTTTTAATACTGTGAATCTGAGAATAATTGTGTGCCTTCAAATTTTCTAAAAGCTGTTTAGAATTTTTAAGTGTCTGATTTACACCGCTTCTGGAATAAGCAACTGTACAGTATTGTTGAAGTCTCTCCTTAACGGCTGTCAATATCTTGGTAAGGAGTAAAGATAAAGGTTTGGTAGAACATTTGCTGGATCCTGCTATGTATCTTTGCTTATTCGCAACATATTTTAAACATCTAACAGCGCCATACTAACATTGCACATAAGCACTTTCGACGATGAAATATTACAGATATCAATCTTTTAAATTCTTTTCTCAACAAGATTTGTTTTCCTTCATAATATTTTGTTTCGATTTATGTTTCTATTGTAATAACTTATATTATCTCTTCCTTTTCTACTGTAAAATCAAACATGCAATTCATTGCTGGATACACTGTGGTCCCGAGATATAATGTGAGCAAAAACAATAGTTTTACCCAAAGTATTTCTTTTGTCGTGTACTTGGTAAATACATATTAATTATATACTGTAACGAATGTGGATTACCACACGGGGATTTGAACCTCCTCCACTAATTAGTTGAAATACACGACCGCGAACTGTTATATTTATTGTATTTGTCCATGTGCGTGTTTTTGTGTACGTGTCTGTTTTTAAATAGGTATGAAATGAGTTTTTATTGATGGAGAAGAGAACCCGATTACAATGTAACCGGGAAGAGACCACCGGCCTTTTGCAAGTAAAAGTCGCTGTGCAATTTGAAGTGAATCTTAAAAGTTTAAAAATGTCAATTTGTAACAATTTGAACTATTTTACTCTTTCTACAGATGAAACAATCCAGCAGTTGGTTAGGACAGCAGTGGCTGCAAAGCAAAATGCCTACTGTCCCTACAGTAATTTTAGAGTTGGTGCAGCAGTTTTAACCGAGGATGGGTCCATATTTTCGGGTATGTACATGTAATTTCCATTTTTGCTTTCGTCATGGATTTTGATAATTTTCTGCCCTGTTACTGTAATGCATCTTGATCTTCTTATACATACTTTGCTTTGAGTCCAAATGTAAAATAACCACATTAAAAAAAATGGTCTTTTATCGATGAAATATAAGTGGACAACATATAAAACATGTTAAATATCTAAAAATTATATTTGAAGGTGCAAATGTAGAAAATGCTTCCTACGGACTGAGTATTTGTGCAGAACGAGTAGCTATCATGAATGCAGTATCAAAAGGACAAAGGAAATTGTCGTCTGCTGCAGTCTCCTGGTACGTCTAAAGATTGGACGGACATCACAATACTATCATGTACCAAAGTAGGGAATTAGATCTCTGGAAAACATACCTTATTACATATCCCCAGATTACTGTTAAATTGAAAAAAATAATATTAAAAAAATAATAATCAAGAACAATGTAAGGGTTTGTAGCAAAGTCAGTATCGTTTCTCTGTCTTGTCTACCGTATTAGAAGAGTCTGATGAATTTCACTATCATATCAGCGATAAATAAATAAATATAAAGAGTAGCTAGTATCAGAGTATAATTATATCTAGCGGTTCGTTTTGAATATATATATATATACGCTGTGCTATTAAAATGTCGTTGTTATTGTATTATTGTTTAATGTCCCACTCAAGAATCACTCACTTTCACTCATATAGAGACGTCACCAAATGCCGATGAAGGGCTTCAGATTTTGGCCTATGCTCGGCACTTACGGCCATTGAGCAGTAAGGGTTCTTTAACGTGCCGACACCTACTGTGACACGGGACCTCGCTTTTTAGTGTCTCATTCCGAACGACAGGAACCAACCTGCCGCCGGCTGGACTCAAACTCACGACCTCACCATCGAGCACGCTACCGACTGAGCCAGGCCGGCTCTAAAAGTTCGTAACTGCAATTTTCAAACTTTTCAGTCAAAGGAAAAACTAATTTCCAATTAAACTAACACAGATATTGTAACAGTAACTTGCATCTATCTTTGTATTCAATACCGAATTCAAAATAGATAATAAATAGCAATGATAGATTCAAAATATTTCATGTAAAAGCTTAATTAGATGTAGATATGACCTTTCAACCCATGATACCCAAATTAATTGTACAGTAATTTGTTCGTATCTGTCACTTACGACCTTTCGAAAGTAACTTTTTCTAATTTTGTAGGAAATTGTTAGGAATTTTTACTTGATTTTTTCACAGGAGGATGCAGAATTGAAAACTATATCCAAAAATAAGGAACAATAAGAACAATAAACTGTCGTAAGTGACTGTTACCACCTTTCATTTCCCCAGCGTCGATACACAGTCGATCCTCTTAATGGCATAGCCAAAATGTTCCAGAAAATGATGCAATTAACAGGAATATGCAATTAACAGGAATTAGTGTATTTTAGGGAACAATGATGATTCATGTTCATCTAGTCTTTTCCTTTGTATATAAAATACATTATAAACATCCTATGTACACTAGTAATGGATTCTCATTAAGCATTGGATAAAATAATATCCTAAAAGCTTACATTTCATAAAACATACTTCAGTATGTTCTCATTTCTTCTAAAATAGTATTTCGACACAAAACGTTTTACCGTAATCAGTACATTTCCCCTCATTTTAAAGAATATTTTACATATAAGAGATAGGAAATGGTTTTGTGTTTCATAACAATTCTTTTGGTATATAACTTTCAATACATACACATTACATATCATGTACGTGAGCCACATTCTTAACGATTAACATTTTGGAAATTTGCCATTTTTCATCACATATTCCAAATATCCACTGTTTTTTTTTTACCACTGATTGTAACCTCTCATGTCCAGGAAGTTATAGGTAACATTTCCACGTGTAGCCAATGATATCCTTGCAGTTTTATCCTTATTGTCTGTTTTAAGTCATCAGGATAATTTGGGCATGTTGGGTATAATCTAAATAAACTTAACAACATCGAATTGAAGGTTCTTCAAGTTCTTTTCGTCCATTTCGGTAGTAAAACCAAATCATGCTAATTTATGAAGATGGCATTGATGACGTCATAAAATAAGGTCTGGCATCATATGTTTTAAATTTAATTAATCATAAACTTTAAATTTAAATCTCCTAATATATATATATATCATATGGTATGTTCCTTAATATTAATTTGGAACGGATCCTTGTGGTTTATAGGGCTGAAAGGGTTCAACAATGTAACTTTAATTATCATGTACAGATTAAGAACAATTATTCATTTGGGAGAATAAAAATTTAATGAGTGGGGAAGGTATGGTAAATCTATTAAACCTTGACTAAAACCTAGTCATATGATTTTTTTACAGCAGGCAGTACAGTAACCAAAGTTACAACCAATGTTTGTCAGAGTTAAATATAATTTTGGAGGTCTGATATCATAAAAACAGTATCTCTTGTTTTTTTCGGTGGTCAAATTAAATTGTTTGATTGATTTTTAAAAGATGATCAAATTATTATAAAGTTTTCACATTTTTATACAGTGACATCGAGGAATCTTTTCAGGCACCATGTGGAGCTTGTCGACAATTCTTTGCTGAAGTAAGTTTTCTCCTTTACATGAAAGTTGTCTTAATGATAAGATTGCAATAATGGTATTGAATATTTTTAAATAGCCTTTATGTATTAAATTTTATTAATCTTTATTGATTTTAAAGATTATTGGTTATTGTCATTCTCATTATTACTTTTTTATACTCTCTTGGTGATTGATATATCGCTCGCTATTGTTCATTAATATGCTAGTCATCATTGGTCGATGTAAACTCACTATTTTCTGTTGTTGTTTCACTCTCACTATTGGTTGTTGTTGTCTCACTCACTATTGGTCATTTGCACTCTCTTGGTAATTGTTGCATCACTCACTATTGATTATTGTTGCATTCCCATTAGCTCATTTTTCACGCTCTTGATTATTGTTGTTTTACTTTCACTATCTGTCGTTTTTCACTCTCTTAATCACTATTGGTTGACATTTTGCCACTCTCCCTATTAGCTGTTGTTGTACCACTTACCACTCTCTATTGGTCATTGTTGTGTCACTCTGTCTATTGGCTGTTGTTGTGCCACTCACCACTTTCTGGTCTATTGTTACACTGTCTATTGGCTGTTGTTGTGCCACTCACCACTCTCTATTGGTCATTATTGTGACACTGTCTATTGGTTGTTGTTGTGCCACTTACCACTCTCTGTTGGTCATTGTGATGTTACACTGCCTATTGGCTGTTGTTGTGACACTCAACACTCTATTGGTCATTGTTGCGAAACTCTGTCTATTGGCTGTTGTTGTGTTGGTCATCGTTGTGACACTCACCACTCTCTATTGATCATTATTGTGACACTGTCTTTTGGCTGTTGTTGTGTTGTTATTGGCCACTCACCCTGTCTATTGGCTGTTGTTGTGACACTCACCTCTCTCAGTTCGTCATTGTTGTGACACTCTGTCTATTGGCTGTTGTTGTGCTACTCATCACTCTCTATTGGTCATTGTTGTGTCACTCTGTCTATTGGCTGTTGTTGTGCCACTCACCACTCTCTATTGGTCATTGTTGTGTCATTTTTTGTGATCACACTCTGTCTATTGGCTGTTGTTGTGACACTCACCACTCTCTATTGGTCATTGTTGTGTCACTCTATTGGCTGTTGTGACACTCTCTATTGGTCATTGTTGTGACACTCTGTCTATTGGCTGTTGTTGTGACACTCACCACTCTCTATTGGTCATTGTTGTGTCACTCTGTCTTTTGGCTGTTGTTGTGCCACTCACCACTTTCTATTGGTCATTGTTGTGTCGCTCTGTCTATTGGCTGTTGTTGTGACACTCACCACAATCTGTTGGTCACTCACTCACCACTCTCTCATTGTTGTGACACTCTGTCATTGCTGTTTATGTCACACCTGTTGTCTACACTCTGTCTATTGGCTGACACTCACCACTCTCTGTTGGTCCTTGTTGACTATTGGCTGTTGTTTTGCCACTCACCACTCTCTATTGGTCATTGTTGTTACACGTCTATTGGCTGTTGTGACACTTACCTCTCTCTGGTCTATTGGCTGTTGTTGACACTTACCACTCTCTATTGGTCATTGTTGTCATCATTGGCTGTTGTTCTCTAACCATTCATCGTACACTGTCTATTGGCTGTTGTTGTGTCACTCTGTCTATTGGTCTTTTGACTGTTGTTGTGCTACTCACCACTCTCTATTGGTCATTGTTATGTCAACCTGTCTATTGGCTGTTGTTGTGACACTCACCTCTCTCAGTTCGTCATTGTTATGTTACACTATCTATTGGCTGTGCTACTATTGGTCTGTTGTGTGACACTCTGTCTATTGCTGTTGTTGTGACACTCACCTCTCTCTCTCATTGTTGTCATTGTTGTTGTCTACTCTGTCTACACTGTCTATTGGCTGTTGTTTTGACACTTACCTCTCATGGTCCACTCTATTGGCTGTTGTTATTGGTCATTGGTCATTGTTGTGACACTCTGTCTATTGGCTGTTGTTGTGACAACTTTCTGTTGGTCATCCACTGTCTCTGTATTGTGTCATTGTTTGTTGTCACTCTGTCTTTTGGCTGTTGTTGTGACACTCACTCACTATTGGTCATTTGTGTCATCTGTGGCTGTGTTGTGCCTCTGTCTATTGGTCATTGTTGTTGCTGACACTGTTGTTGTGACACTCACCACAATCTGTTGGTCATCGTTGTGACACTCACCACTCTCTGTTGGTCATTGTTGTGACACTCTGTCTATTGGCTGTTGTTGTGACACTCAACACAAACTGTTGGTCATTGTTGTGACACTCTGTCTATTGGCTGTTGTTGTGACACTCACCACTCTCTGTTGGTCCTTGTTGCAACACTCTGTCTATTGGCTGTTGTTTTGCCACTCACCACTTTCTATTGGTCATTGTTGTTACACTGTCTATTGGCTGTTGTTATGACACTTACCTCTCTCTATTGGTCATTGTTATGTTACACTGTCTATTGGCTGTTGTTATGACACTTACCACTCTCTATTGGTCATTGTTGTGACACTCTGTCTATTGGCTGTTGTTGTGCCACTAACCACTTTCTGTTGTCATGGTACACTGTCTCGTTTGTTACCACTCTGTCATTATTGTGCTGTCTTTTTGTTGTTGTGCTACTCACCTACAATGGTCATGTTGGTCATCTGTTGTTGTGACACTCTGTCATTGTTATGTTACACTATCTATTGGCTGTTGTTGTGCTACTCACCACTCTCTGTCATCTGGTCATTGTTGTTGTGACACTCACTCTGTCGTATTTTGTGACACTGTTGTTGTTGTGCTACTCATCACTCTCACCATTGTTGTGTCCTCTCTGGCTGTTGGTCTCAGTTGTTGTATGTTAACACTCTGTTGTTGTCTCTATTGGTTGGCTGTCTATTTGTTGTTTTGCCACTCACCAATCTCTATTGGTCATTGTTGGTCATTGTTGTGCTACTCATCACTCTCTATTGGTCATTGTTGTGGCACTGTCTATTGGCTGTTGTTTTTGTTATTGACACTGTTGTTTTTGACCACTCTGTCTATTGGCTGTTGTTGTGCTACTCATCACTCTCTATTGGTCATTGTTGTGGCACTGTCTATTGGCTGACACTCTGTCTATTGGACTGTTGTTTGTGCCACCACCTCTATTGGTCATTGTTGTGTCTATTGGCTGTTGTTGTGACACTCACTACAATATGTTGGTCATCGTTGTGACACTCTGTCTATTGGCTGTTGTTGTGACACTCACCACTCTCTCATTGTTGACTCTGTCTATTATTGTGACACTGTTGTCATTTTGTGACTATTGGTTGTTGTGTCCTTGTTGTAACACTGTCACCACTCTTTCTATTGGTCATTGTTGTTGTCTATTGGCTGTTGTTATGACCCTGTCTATTGGCTGTTGTTGTGACACTCACCTCTCTCAGTTCGTCATTGTTATGTTACACTGTCTATTGGCTGTTGTTGTGCTACTCACCACTCTCTATTGGTCATTGTTGTGACACTCACCTCTCTATTGGCTGTTGTTGTGCTACTCATCACTTTCTATTGGTCATTGTTGTGTCACTCTGTCTATTGGCTGTTGTTGTGACACTCAACTCTCTCACATTGTTAATTGTCTATTTTTGTTGTGCTACTCATCACTCTCTCTGTTGTAGTCTATTGGCTGTTGTTTTACCACACACTATTGGTTGTTGTGTGTCTGTTGTTTGTTCTCACTATTGGTCATTGTTGTGGCACGTCTATTTGTTTTACCACATACTGACATTGGCTGTTGTTTTGTGTGTCATTCTCACTATTATTGGCTGTTGTTTACCACATACTATTGGTATGCTGCTATTGGCTGTTGTTTTGCCACTCTCACTATTATTGTTGTGCGTCTATTTGTTTTTGCCACTCACATTCTACTGGTTGTTTGTTTCTACTGTTGTTGTGACACTCACTACACATCGTTGTACTATTGGTTGTGACACTCACCACTCTCTGTGTCATTTCTGACACTATTATTGGCGTTGTTTTCAACACAATCTGTTGGTCACTATGTGGTTGGCTGTTGTTTTCTCTGTTGGTCCTAACACTGTTATTGGCGTTGTTTTACCACACACTTTCTATTGGTTGGTTGTTGTGTCTATTGGCTGTTGTTCTTTCCACTCTCTATTTAGGCTGTCTTTTGGCTGTTGTTTTGACACCACACTCACTATTGGTCATGGTTGGTCTGTGTCACTGCCACTTCACTGTTGGTCATCGTTGTTACACGTCTTGTGGCTGTTACTCACCACTCTGTATTGATCATTATTGTGACACTGTTGGTGTGTCACTGTCACTAGTTGCCGTTGTTGTTTGACACTCACCACACACTATTGGTTATGTTACATTGGATTGCCTGTTGTTATGACACTCACCTCACTATTGGTATTATCACTCTGTCTATTGGCGTTGTTGTTCAAACACTTTCAGTCATTGTTGTGTCACACTGTCTATTGGCTGTTGTTGTGTTTTTGTGCCACTCTCTCTCGCACTATTCTCACTATTAGGCGTTGTTTTACCACATACTATTGGTTGGTGTGTCATTCTCACTATTGTGTCTATACTGCTCACTCTCACTATTAGGCGTTGTTTTACCACATTCTACTGGTTGTTTTTTCACTCTCACTATTAGGCGTTGTTTTACCACATACTATTGGTTGGTGTGTCACTCTCACTATTAGGCGTTGTTTTACCACTCTACTGGTTGTTTTTTCACTCTCACTATTAGGCGTTGTTTTACCCATACTACATTTCACTATTAGGCGGTTGGTTGTGTTTCACTGTCACTACTAGTTGCCGTTGTCTTACACCACACACTATTGGTTGGTGTGTCACTGTCACTAGTTGCCGCTCACTACACTATTGGTAGTGCGTTGTTGCCGTTGTTTTACCACATTCTATTGGTTGGTGTGTCACTGTCACTAGTTGCCGTTGTCTTACAACACACTATTGGTTGGTGGGTAGGCGTTGTTTTACCACACGCTCACTGTATTAGGCGTTGTCTTCTTACTATTGGTTGGTGTGTCACGCTCACTATTAGGCGTTGTCTTACCACATTCTATTGGTTGGTGTGTCACTTTCACTATTGGCCGTTGTCTTTCCACATACAATCTCACTAGTGGCCGTTGTTTTACCTCACACTATTGGTTGCTGTATCACTCTCACTATTTGTTCACTATTGGTTGTTGTTGTTGTTTCCCTTTCAATGTTTGGCGTTTTTGCGCCACTATTAGGTTATTGTGCCAATCGCGCTATTGGCAGTAATAATGCACGAAAATGGACTGAAAATTTGGCCTCAAAAAGGATCGATACATCTGACACAAAATATTCACCATGAACCAATGCATCATCAAGAGCTTAGTATAATTCTTTAATTTGTTTTTGAAATTGTAATAAAATTGTAATAACATTGGACCAAGATTCATTATTCAGCATATTCAGCATTCAGTTGGTTTGTTAATGATTCTAAATCGATATCGCCATACTGTATTTTGTCGCGGCCTGATTTTAATTATAAGAAAACAATTCAACACACGTGTTGTATATATCACGTTAACTTAGTTACTCTTTTCACCACTGCATAATAACACAACTTAGTGTTTTGGTTATTCTTGTGAATACATTAATTCATTTCTCGTCAATTTTTCATGCATAAATATTCATATTAGGAATAAGCAAACTAAAGATAATTTGACATTTGTTATTTTATTTCAGTTCAATGTTAATCTTGATTTGTACTTGACAAAGCCAGACCTTACTATTCAGAAAGTGAAAATATCAGATTTGTTACCCATGGCTTTTACACCCGACACCTTGGCATTAAAAAGGAACTGAGAGTTCTAATACCTTTTGGGGAGATACTGAGTACTTCAACATAACTTTGTACGAGTATAATGATTATAATTCCATCTCATTGTCATTTATTTGAAAATTGTTTTTGAGTCAGTTTTTAATATTTTCTTTTACGTTTGTACATTTACATTAATCGCAATATTAAGTAATCAACTCATAGATGTTGTGAAATTGTTTGTAAGTTTCTTCAAAATATGGCTATATATGATCACATATTGTAGTATTTGAAATTATTATCCATCGATGGCGAAACATTGGTCGTCTGATCAATGTCACCATACTTGGTGTTGTTTTTAAATATTCCATGTGGATCTATAAAAGAACAAATATAAGTTTTGGCACTTTGTCCATTAAAATCCTATATATATATGGTCAAGTTTCACGTATGAAAAACCCGTGGAACGACATTATAAAGCAAAACATTGTTACATTGTTACATAATTACATACTACTGAGAGATAAAAAGTACGAACAATGGTGACAGTGGTATATATTTTTGACTACATGTAGACCTACATTTGACAATGGTATATATGTTTGAGTACATGTAGACCTATAGCTGACAATGGGATATATGTCTGACTGCATGTAGACCTATAGTTGACAATGGTATATATGTCTGACTACATGTAACCTTATAGTTGACAGTGGTATACATTTCTGGCTACATGTATCCCTATAGTTGACAGTGGTATATATGTCTGACTACATGTAACCCTATAGTTGACAGTGGTATACATTTCTGGCTACATGTATCCCTATAGTTGACAGTGGTATATATGTCTGACTACATGTAGCCCTGTAGTTGACAGTGGTATATATGTCTGACTACATGTAGCCCTGTAGTTGACAGTGGTATATATGTCTGACTACATGTAGCCCTGTATATGACAATGGTATATATGTCTGACTACATGTAGCCCTATAGTTGACAATGGTATATATGTCTGACTACATGTAGCCCTATAGTTGACAGTGGTATACATTTCTGGATACATGTAGTCCAGTAGTTGACAATGGTATATATGTCTGACTACATGTAGCCCTATAGTTGACAGTGGTATATATGTCTGACTACATGTAGTCCAGTAGTTGACAATGGTATATATGTCTGACTACATGTAGTCCAGTAGTTGACAATGGTATATATGTCTGACTACATGTAGCCCTGTAGTTGACAGTGGTATATATGTCTGACTACATGTAGCCCTATAGTTGACAGTGGTATATATGTCTGACTACATGTAGCCCTATAGTTGACAATGGTATATATGTCTGACTACATGTAGCCCTATAGTTGACAGTGGTATACATTTCTGGATACATGTAGTCCAGTAGTTGACAATGGTATATATGTCTGACTACATGTAGCCCTATAGTTGACAGTGGTATATATGTCTGACTACATGTAGCCCTGTAGTTGACAATGGTATATATGTCTGACTACATGTAGCCCTGTAGTTGACAATGGTATATATGTCTGACTACATGTAGCCCTGTAGTTGACAGTGGTACACATTTCTGGCTACATGTAGTCCAGTAGTTGACAATGGTATATATGTCTGACTACATGTAGCCCTATAGTTGACAGTGGTATATATGTCTGACTACATGTAGCCCTATAGTTGACAATGGTATATATGTCTGACTACATGTAGCCCTATAGTTGACATTAGTATACATTTCTGGCTACATGTAGTCCAGTAGTTGACAATGGTATATATGTCTGACTACATGTAGCCCTATAGTTGACAGTGGTATATATGTCTGACTACATGTAGCCCTGTAGTTGAGAGTGGTATATATGTCTGACTACATGTAGCCCTGTAGTTGAGAGTGGTATATATGTCTGACTACATGTAGCCCTGTAGTTGACAGTGGTATATATGTCTGACTACATGTAGTCCAGTAGTTGACAATGGTATACATTTCTGGCTACATGTAGTCCAGTAGTTGACAATACATATAGCCTGACTACATGTAGCCCTGTAGTTGACAATGGTATATATGTCTGACTACATGTAGCCCTATAGTTGACAATGGTATATATGTCTGACTACATGTAGCCCTGTAGTTGAGAGTGGTATATATGTCTGACTACATTTAGCCCTGTAGTGGTATATATGTCTGACTTCATGTAGCCCTATAGTTGACAGTGGTATATATTTCTGGTTACATGTAGTCATAATGCTTTCAGTGGTATATATGTCTTACTTTATGTAGGCCAGTAGTTGACAATGGTATACATGCATTACTACATGTAGGCCTATAGTTATCAATGGTATATATTTCTGGCTACATGGTATGCCTATTGCTTTCAATGATATTTATGTCCGACTACATGTAAGCCTATAGTTGACAACGGTTTACATGTCCGACTACATGTAAGCCTATAGTTGACAATGGTATACATGTCCGACTACCTGTAAGCCTATAGTAGACAATGGTATACATGTCCGACTACATGTAAGCCTATAGTTGACAATGGTAAATATGTCTGACTACATGCAAGCCTATAGTTGACAATGGTATACATGTCCGACTACATGTAAGCCTATAATTGATAACGGTATACATGTCCGACTACATGTAAGCCTATAGTTTACAATGGTATACATGTCCGACTACATGTAAGCCTATAGTTGACAATGGTATACATGTCCGACTACATGTAAGCCTATAGTTGACAATGGTATATATTTCTGACTACATGGTATGCCTATTTCTTTCCATGGTATATATGTCTGACTACATGTAGGTCTGTAGTTGACAGTGGTATATATTTCTGACTACATGTTATGCCTATTGTTTTCAATGGTATAAATGTCTGGCTACATAGTATATATGTTGATTACTTTGTCACATTTGTCACTTACGCAGTCAGTGTGTAAATATGGGTGTAGGTTAATGAAAGTTTTGTATTTTTCTTACATTGTGTTTATTTTTGAACTAACATTACTTCTTATCACTCATTTTTGTGGCATTATCACAAAACTTTATACCCAGTACGACACAAATTCGATATTATCAATTTGAATACACATATTGTATACTTAAAATTTTGCATAAAATCCTAATAAATAAAATTGTCTGAACACACTTGACTTTTTTGTATTTGTCACTCTTTCACAATCACTACACATCCCTCGCTCTCTCTCTACCCCCACTCACCCTCTCTACCCTCCACTTACCCTCTCTACCCTCCACTCACCCTCTCTACCCCTCGCTCACACTCTTTACCCCTCTACCACTTTCTCTACCGCTATTCCTTTTCTCCCCTCTCTCCTCCACTCTCTGTCCTTCCTTTTCATCTCATGTCATTTTAGCTAAAATTCTGTATACAATGATTTGATCTTTCAATGGACATTACGGGTGTTATTTTTTCTCGAAAATGTTCTTTCTGTTTTCTAGTACTTAGTTTGATGTACAATAACAAAAAAGAGATATACAAACGTAAAACAGTTTTAAATTCCTATATATAACATAAAGGAACATGTTTATGCCTGTATATATCTCTTATCTGTATTGTATGTAGTAAAACCGAAATCATGTTTTGTCTTTGGAAAACACAGCTATTGCGTCTTTCACGCAAAGTTTGTCATTATACATGTATGACGATGAATTCAGTGTGATAATTTCACAAGTAGACAATTTTACATATAACCTCGCTTATAGTCCACTGATAATGATGTGAAACTACCAGTTGCACAGAATATGTTTCCGCAACTTGTTGTCAATATGGGTGAAAGATGAATAGAATGACGTCCGCTAGGCGCCATAAATATTTATCTGCGGCATCCATATTGACAGTAAATGCACTCTGACAAGCGTTCATTTGTTATATTTACTTATCATAGTTTTCAAATTGAAAAACAAATAAATAGATTCGAATATCCCGCCTTATATATGATCAATCTCAGTATGATGGAACAACGAAGTTCAAATTATAACAATAAAGCAGAGTTTCTGAATGAAATATCTTGGTGTGACGTCATGTTATGAATAGCGCTACGTCATTATGTGACGACATATGAGGAACTTCATTTATAGTTGTTATATTTATCGCCATAAAAGCTCGGACAATGGAACTAATTCATGTACCACGTGACTCCCGGTAATGTTTGTGAGGTACCACGTGGTACATGAATTAGTTCCATTT
This sequence comes from Atrina japonica, assembly GCA_030159075.1. NCBI lineage: Eukaryota > Metazoa > Mollusca > Bivalvia > Pterioida > Pinnidae > Atrina > Atrina japonica. The sequence goes on from BROG01000307.1 coordinate 754,462, forward strand.
CGATAACCAAAAAAGTTTGGCCAGATATCTAGCGGAAACAGATTCAATAACTTGAGTACTTTTCAACGGATTAATTTAAACTATGAGAAGGTATATTGCCATTAAAACATTTCGCCAGATATTTAAGGAGTTATGGCCCCTTGAAGATTTGCGGAAACAGTTTCCGCTCAATAACTTGAGTAATTTTTAACTGATTAATTTGAAACTACGAGGTTTATTACCAAAAAAAAATAATAATAATAATAAAAAAATAGATAAAAAAAACTCGGACATGTTCGATAACCAAAACTTTTCGTCAGATATTTACGGAGTTATGGCCCCTTTAAGATTTGCGGAAACAGATTCCGCATAATAGCTTGAGTAAATTTCAACGGATTAATTTAAAACTTAATGAGAAGATTTATTGCCATAAAAGATCGAACAAGTCCGGTAACCAAAATTTCCCCAGGTATATATATGGAGTTATGGCCCCTTGTAAACTTGCGGAAACAGTTTCTACTCAATATGTTGAGTAATTTTCAACGAAAACCAAAATTTCTCGCCAATTATATACAGAGTAATAAACTGCTTATCAACCCATGACTGGCGTATTTTGTAGAGCTTTTGTGTACCCTTGTTTGTTGGTGTTTTACGACCCGACTGTCAATAATATTTCGGTTTTATGGTGTCGATCAGTATCTAATGGTAGGGTATCATATAGAGACCTCCAAAAAGGTCAACACGCTATATATTAAAAATAGAGATAATGATATTACTTCTTTAGTGTATATATAGTGTATATACATGTCGTATAACTGACGCCTGAAGAAGTAATGAAAACGCTTGAATTTTGGTAATCTAAGGTATTGCTCTCTTTATATTTTTTTATACTTAGTACCGGGCTCTGTGATTCATTTATTAGTATGGATATGAATCAATTATATCAATGCAATATGAGAGAGAGAGAGAGAGAGAGAGAGAGAGAGAGAGAGAGAGAGAGAGAGAGAGAGAGAGAGAGAGAGAGAGAGAGAGAGAGAGAGAGAGAGAGAGAGAGAGAGAGTGTGTGTTTCACTGGTAATGGTATAATTATTATCGTAAGTCGTAAGTCGTATTCCAGGATATTTCAATAGGGTAATATCTCATAGCGGTGTTGCACCTAACTATTTATAAAGCGGTTCCTACCTTTAATATTTCTTCAGCCGATTTATTTCAAACACAAGAAATGTATACGAATAAATCCGTTGATTCTTTTATTTAAGACATGCAATATTATTTACACCAGACAAGTCGTATTTCTCACTGTAACATGTAACAGATGCTGAAAATTATTACATTGCATATAGCATGGTGGTTGGCAGCCCGCTTACGTTTGTGTTCGGGTAAATCAATCATGTTGTAACAAAATAAAAATCAGAACACAAATATGAATCTACAAAGCCTGTTAAATATGTTGGTACTTCTAATGGTAACGTATGCATTCTTTTATACGTTGTACATTCTTTACAATGGTGGCATCATATGCGGTGGTAATGACATCATTCCTGGTAAACCCTTGTGGCCAATCATTCCTGGTTTTATTACCCCGTTAGTACAAATGACGAGAAACCAAATCGGACAACACTTCAAACCCACGGCAACTCCACGGATTCGACATACTTCAGTTGGAAGCTGATGTTCCTCACACTCATTGGTACACGGACAAATGAAAGTCTTCGCCAGAGGTCCACATAACAGAGCTGTACAAACAGGAAAAACAGTAAATTACAGGATACTCAGAAACACGGTTTTCGACATATTTTGTAGTCAGAGCTGTAGGTTATAAATAATTCTGTCTTCGGTTGACAAAATTGCCCAATAATTGTCCCGAATACGGTTTTATACAGATATTAAATAGGTTGATTTATACAGAGAAAGTCTTATTTTCACATTAGTATTTACACATGTGTATATTGATATTAAAAATATAATAAATTCTGTTTACTTCTTCGAGTGTTTAATTGATTAGAAGCAACATAACCCATACGCACGCTGAATAGATTTAGATAAAGGTAAACAGACAGCATGACTCCAACGTTTGGCAGCTCAATACAAGTGTGTCGGGGGGAGGAAAACCGTCAATTCCGAATCTTAGTCACTTCAATACAACGTTTCCTGAGAGATGCTAATCTGAATTTTAGTAACTTCAATGAAAGGTTTATCGAGGTGGAGTCAGCCTGATAGTAAATATCGAACCTTTGATTGTTGGTCAAACAGAAAGCTTGAATCCTCGTCAGCTGAATAAAAGTAATGGGCATCAAACATACAGTCAATTTTGAACTTCCGTCAGCTGGTTAAACAGACAGTAAAAGGTGAATCTAAATAGCTGTCGACAGTTCTGTGAAAAGTGTTCACGTCGAATTTAGCAGACAACTTTATCTTTAACATTTTGCAATTCACTGAAAGGTGTGAGTAGATGAATATTAAAGACAGTTAATCATCTTATTCTCCCCTAAAAGTCTAATAATTGTGATCAACTTGATCACTGATCTGTTTAACTTTTTTGTTGGTACAAGTAAATAAAGACCAAATATATCATCATCGCGTTTAAAATAAACAACCGTATTATCCAGTTAAATTCTCTGTTGTTAACGGACTGAGATTTTTTTTTATAGGTTACGTGTTTTGTTGAATTCAAAATATATTTTAATTCTCTTTTAAAAACGGATCGGGCCTAAAGTTTACAGCATTATAAGATGCTCTCTCCTAATATAGTGTATTTTGCAATTGTTAAAGGGTTGATATCCATATCTTTAGGTTATATAAATTAATATAACAGAACGTTGTATAAAATTATCTGTTTATTATATGTCACCATTATAAGTAAATATTTATACATTGTCAGTAAATATATATATTATCTATATGTTACATTAAAGGGAATCATATGGAATGATTTTTAATTCTCTATTTTGATGAAATTATTTTATTCTTCCTTATTTATTATTTTTCAGTAAATTAAGTAAATAACTTTATCTTCATTTAGTTGCAACTGTATTTTCTCCTGACAGATTGAGGCACTATTATTGTATCGGTTAAATACACTGTGATATTCCTTTTTCATCCAATCAGCTTGACGCTTTGATATATCTTTTGGATTAATATTTTGTTACACTGATTGTAATTTTATTTTGTCTTTTCATTGTTACAAGAGCATATATGTAATTAATTTTCATCTTTACCTCTTTGTTAATTTTAGTCATTAGTGACAAATAAATCAAAAGGAATTGTTGAATTTGCTCTTTAGTTTCTTTTTGTATCAAACATCCTGATTAGTCAAAAGTTAGTTTCTTTTTGTAGCAAGCATCCTTATTGGTAAAAAATCCAATTCCGATGATATCAAGTCCGAATGGATTGTACATATAGAAATTCACTATACATTTGGCGTCTGGGTGAATGAGTATTCATCTAATTTGTTATGGAAATTTCTTTTTTTTTCCAAATAGAATTCAGCAAAAGCAGAAAACGCCAGTAGAGCTATCCTACCAGCTAATTCCCTGATAATTTTAGTTTGACTGCACACAAAATAGTGCAAGAACTAGTGAAATATATATAATTTATTTTAACATTGTACTTTTTATCCCTTTTCTCATATCGTATATTTGTCTATTATCATCTGTTTGGCAAGCTTCACAGTTTCAATTATTTAATATCTGAGACATTTAAATCAAGTGAAATAAAAGCTCAACTTTCGACATCGTTATCACTATAATAATACTTTGTATCTGAAGAAGATGTCATATTCTGGTACATTTTCAGTTTTGCTTAATTCAATCTTTCGCGCAATTTAAAAAGGGCATTAGCTGTGTTTTAAAAACAAAATTATATTTTTTCTACGTAACTACTTGTACTTGATGTAAAATAACAAATGAGATCGATGCACAGACGTGAAACTTTTATATTCCTATAAATTTAATTAAAAATAAGGTCAGGTCCAGTGTGGTATTCATATACACATAGTAAGGTTAAGTTAATCAATTGTTATTGAAAAAGTATCAAACCTGGATTTCTCAAGTAATTTTCGCAAAAATATACGGAACTTTAAGAATTGTTATGCCTCTGTATATCTCTTTTTTGTTATTGTATATCAATCGAAGTAGTAAAAAGGGGGATTAAAAAACTCTGCTAATGCCCCTTTAAATATTCCGAAACACAGTAGATGCTATTGATTTATAGAAATCGTTATACATGACTGACTTATTGAAGTTTATGTATCAATTTATTTTAGTCATACATATTAATAACAATTCCAAAGTATAGTTTTACAATCGACGTAAAAACAAATGATGATGACGACCGTTTCTGTCAATAAGACTTCATCAGTTGACCTCAAATTTGATATAAATGTTTATTTCCGAAAGAAAAAGTGATATCATACAAGACCAAATAATAAATCTAAATGTTTTACAAAATCCGTTTAAGAGTACCTACTGTAAGAATGAATATCTTAGCTTTGAGAAGTGAAAAACTTAAGTATATTTCTGTTATCAAATTTCTACTTTTAATCATTTTACCTAATTATATTCTGGTCAATATACAATCAGGTTTTTTTTATTTACCTTAATTCACCTTTTTATCTACAATGTAAATACATATTTGTCTTACCGTCTGATATTCTTTGTGAGTTAACGAAAACGATCACACATAAAACCAAAACCAGGGCAGATCTCAGATTAAACATTCTAGCGTCAGCTGGGTCGTGTAACCAAATTCGTAACTAAAAACATAGGGGAATGAGTTCCTTTAAATCCCTCGATAGATGAAAAATAATAAATAACACAACTTGTCAGCAGACGATCCCTGCATTGTACTCGCATAAATTTTAAGTGACCTCTGCCAAGATGACATGGTTATTTATCACCTTTTGTTAAGTTTTAAATGGACTTTAGGCAAAAATTGTGGTTTGATGAGTGTACCTGTGTTCATATTACTTTTTAAATCTCCTTTTAACTCAAAGTTGCTGAAAGGTTTCCTACAAACTATATATTTGTCTATGCTGGAACTGATATCAATTTTTCAGCGCAAAATGGCGTAAAGGTTACAACACATATATGCAATAAATCACACGTATGCATGGTGAGAAAATTAAATTTTGTCGGAAGTTTCATTTATTTCAAATATGAATTGCGAACAACACTTTCTTCTATAAGGTTATCTTTATTTGATGCATTGAATAACGCCAAAGCAATGAACTGTCAGACAATGGTTGATGTGTTTATATATCACTGTTCAGGATGTCTGAGATACTATATACAACAACACACACACACACACACACACACACACACACACACACACACACACACACACAAATATATATATATATATATATATATATATATATATATATATATATATATAATATATGATGATATATATACAATTCTGATCAATTGATGACGAAACAATGCGCAAATGAGAGTGTAAATGAAAGTTATAAGGATGCCATTCTATTTATTTGTCACCCAAACGACATCCACATTGACAGATTGTAGATCTGTAGATTTACATAATCGTTTATGCCAATTTCCTTTAGATATTTTTCTAAAAGGTAACTATCGTAGTATATGTTTCTGTAAATATGATATTTACATTATTTTGTATAGTTGTACAATTGTATATACTTTAATATCATTGAAATATTACATAAGTATGCGCGACCAAGTGGTTACTAGATATTCTGAATATGATTGTAGTTACTATATATATATATATATATATATATATATATATATATATATATATATATATATATATATATATATATATATCTGTGTGTGTGTGTGTGTGTGTGTGTGTGTGTCTCTGTGTGTGTGTGTGTGTGTGTGTGTGTGTGTGTAAAGAAGGAAGTCATGGACATTATCAGTTTTATGACTTATCACATAAATTTGATATTTTATATATTCTAATAAATGAATTTTGTATATATCAGCCTATTTAAAAGAGGCTGTTATGAAAACTGCAATATACATCACAAATTTCGATTTACAATATAATTCTAAACATAGGAATCAACGGAAGGTAAAAAATCTTAGTGTCCGTTTCTTTTATGTTGGGCAGCACCGATTTGTCACGCTATGTAATATATACCAAGGCGTATATCATGTATCAAAAAGTATTTTACCTAATTATCATGTTCCCACATATTGGTAAAACCACTGGTAAATCAAAAAGTGGAAACATGTGTTACAAATAATGATATACGCTACAATACTAAATCTACTAAAGGCCGTGATTTTGACGGCGCCATGTCTTTTCAGAATTGATGTGTTAACACATCGCCATTAAATTGTTGAATATAATATAGGACTACACTGAGTGATATTCATTTAGGATCAGACATGTTTGAATAATGAATAAAGGCAATTTAAAAAAAATGGCTGCCACCAAAAACTGATAAAAGGTGTTGAGTATGGGGTAAAACACCTTTCATACAACAACAAAATAATAATAATAACAACAAGTAATTTCTTAAGGATTAACATTGATCACCGTAACCTGTACTGGGTATATGACATATATGAAATTCAATGGAGGAAAACTTAACATATCGTTTTCTGGATTTTTTTCTTTGCATCTGTAATTATTTGCAAATTTGAGCTATCGCTAAATCTCGAAGAAACAGATAACCGGATATAATATATACGATATACAATGCGCATGCCGACAGAATGATTGGTTGTCTTGTAAGTCCGTCCCATTGCTGTAAATCAGGTGAGAAAAATATCTGTGTAACAATGATGACATTTTACAAATATTTAACTTAAATATCACTAGCGGAGAACTTATATATATTTTTGAACTGGTTCCCGGTGACATGTCATTTTACTCTATTGTAGGACATTTGTTCCTTATCTAGAATTTTCGCCAAAATCTCCATATCAAATTGTTTTGGTAAGTTATTTTAGATACTAAGTAATTAATGATCTGATTATTTTCTCACAAGTTATTAGGTATGTACGATATTATATTTTATGTTTCCATGTTTATAGTACTTTCCAGCCTAAAAACATTTCTGGATAAATTTGATACACTGGGAATTTACAGAAAAGATGCGTAGCACATTTGAAATCATTCTGACACCGGTGTTCGTAAAACAAATGAAGTACCGTAGAACAGCATTTCCTCAAAACGTCTCTGGATAAACTTGATTACTGACACAAAATATAAATACATGTGCAATGATTCCATGTTTAAATGATAAAATTCAGGATTTTAAAACTTTTTGCCGCTTCAGTTTGTTATCGGTTCTATGAAATACCCGTATCTTAAAGTTACGGAGTGATAACTGTCGGGGAGACAAGCCCTACGGCTTTTGAGTGTAGACGTTGTTCAGTTCAGAGGTCAGAATGACCGCCACGAGACGTCATCAACGGCGGAGAGCTGTTTATGAATCCGCACGGATTGCCGACGTAATATGCAAAGTAACCTAGAGACTCCTACGTGTGGAATATTTTGTGACTTACCATATACACCGAACAAGATAACCTCTGATATATCATGTAATGAACGTTTATGACTAGTATGATTACAATGGGTAATTGAAAAGTTTTCTATTCATCACATTTATTCTCATACAAACAAGTTTCCATCGTCTCTCGTGTACAGACGTGGAATTAACGAACATGTCTATCTCAGTCATGGAACAACCGACCGAAGAAAGGATGACAAATAAATCATGAAAATATTTTCTCTGTTTTGACTGCCAAAGCACCTTCAAAAAAATTATCGATTGTCCAAATGTATTGGATATGAAATTCTCTAATATTGATACGGGTACTATCAACACTGTAATTCTCGTATCTTAAAATTACGGAGTGATAAAAGTAGCTAAGTCTGTTTAACTGCAAATATTTTGTTTATTTATTGTTTTTTTTTACATAACTATCTCTCTAAAATTAAGATGACCTTCGCATTGATATAAAGTTGGCGTACCGATACATATTTTTCGTTACAGATTTACTTTTCATTTTTGTTCATCTTGATCTGCCTCATTTTGAATGATAGAAAATTAAGGTTATTCAAATTTTATCAGATGTAAGGTGCGGGGGGGCTCCGTGGTCGAGTGGTTACAGCATCGCGCTTTGAACACAGGAGTCTCTCACTTCTGGTCAAGGCCCACTGGAACAGAAGCTGATTATTGTGCAAATTTACCCGTTTACTTGCGGAAAGCCGGTGGTCTCTTCCCGGGTGCATTGTAACCAGGTTCTCTCCTCTATCATCAAAAACGAACCACCGCCATATAACTGCAAAATTGTGGAGTATGGCGTTAAATACTATTCAAAATCAAATCAGAAAAACAGTTGTAAGACTAACATATTGCGGATTTGTTATGTACCTGTCCATGTGTTGACCCATTTTCACCTTCTCACAGGTGGAAAACATTTTGGAGAGGATAAAGCTACTTTTCAAGAAAAAAAGACGATTATGCAAGCCGTTCATGTTATATCAAGAAAACGATTCAATATTAAGCGACAAGGTTTATCTCTTCTGTTACATTATTGTCTCCTGTAATATTTCACTGTTCTTTTCTCTATTCACATCTCTCCAATGACACCCCTTTCCTTTCTTCCCAAGTACATGTTCCTTCTTGGTTTTGTTTTAATGGTATATCATTGTTTGACCATGATTGTATGATGTACGTTGTAGGTTAAGGGAATAGGTAATAACTTTTGGCCAATCCCTTTTAATTTAACGAATGAACGCTTGTCAGAGAGCATTTATTGTCAATATGGATGCCGTTTGGGTGACTGATAAATCGAATGGCGTCCGCTAGGGCGCCATGACTATATTCCAATTTTACCGCATTTAAAAAAAACCCAATATTTTGATAACTGAGCAACAGTACATCTTTAAACTTTCCTCACATTTAGTAGCACAAGAAACATAATTTTTCTCCTCCTTCCGTATTCCTTAATGCTATGAAATGCATGTATTCAATAAATTCGTATAAAACTCTTTGCTTTGGCAGTCAAAACCAAAGAAAGTTATTTTAAGAATCACTTTTACAGACGTCTATACTAAACTGCCGTCTATACTGTTTCCCGCCATTTTTTGAACAGGAAACAAAACATTAAAGGCAAGAAGATTGGGAATCCAGACTTTATCATTTAAACAAAGAATTATTGGACAGAAAATTACATTCTGTGTTATAATCCTGTTTATTCCTAAAAGTTTTAGCGTAGCGCGTACAATAGTACATTATTTGTTTAACCAAACTAATTTCTGAATGACTTTTAACCGAATGAATGTTGGCGTATCTTGAGAATTGGCCAAAAAGGTTCGTAATAACTTCAAATTTGCTGAGTATCTCTAAATGATAGGCCTACACACGTGTGTCTTATCTAATGAGTTCACACATCTTCTCTTTTATTATTGTAGAGAAAGCACTAAATTGTCAGCATTTTACTGACTTTGGTAATTTGACAGATATAACATTTACAAAGTTCAAACAGATAAGATTTTTCCTAGATTTAGGATATACAATATATTTATGAATAAATTTCCAAATTGATCATAAGTTTTTTGATAAGCATCAAAACTGATATACACATTCATCATGAAAGTATTTCTTTTTATAGATGTCATTACAATATTAAATAATTTTGATTAAACTGAAGTTTTTAAAACAATCTACTCTCAGTCCAGTCCAGTGTTAAACGTGACCAGTCCTATCCTCCGCGCATAGCTTTTTGTTGTTTTTAATTTGTGGTCAATAGGCGATTGATAGTGTTCTGCTACAACAAAGACTTATAAATACAAGAGTACGCCTGGAGGACGTAGAATGATATAATGTGTACTCACACGCATTTGTATGACATAAATCATATCATATATCATGTAGCATGAAAATCAAATAAAAGTTCAAGAACTCAGTGAAATTCAACTAATATTCAATAAAATATAAATATTCGGTTCATTTTATGAAAACGAAATAATATCAGTCTATTCTCTCCCAAAGTTATTAAAATAATTGTATTGAAGACTAATTGGTTTAAGTAACATAATTTCCTTTGTCTATTCAAAGAACGTTTTAAAGCAGATTTCAGTTTATGCCGAATAATCAAAGACGAACAGGTATATTATTATACGCTCTTTGATTTAATTCTACCTTTATCTTCATGTTAAAAGTCATTAATATTTACCTGTGTAATAAACAACCTGCAATAGAAACAAACATGTCACAATATGTAGAACTTTATGTCCATCATACCTACCTTTGTAAAGAAACATACTCTCATTAAAAACCACGCTTACCTTGTCTGACATTCTGTTCAGATAAAGTAGCATCTGTCAAAAATCTGTCCAGAACGTCGCTGCATGTGATTCTTGTCACATATTTATAGGTATAAAATTAATCAGCACACAACTGGTATTAATTCTGTTTCAGCTTAAAAGATTTTCGCACAGGGAAGTTTAAATTCAAACACTCGATTCAATTTTTAAGTTTTAAGTAACTACAAGCAAACCCAAATGGGCAATTGCAGAACAGATTTCAATCTATACAAAACTTTGTTTCTGAATATCACTATCCTACAACTTCTACAGCTGATCCATTTTGATAGCAGAGGTACCAACAGAAGCCGTATTACAATTTAAAGTCATTATACAGACAGTGTGACCGATATCCAAAATTCTTGGGTCGAAATGGTCTAATGTCGCGCGGACAGAAGTAAATGTCACCTTACAAATCAAAATATATAGTCAGATTGCATAAGGTCAAGGCTATAAAACCACATTATTGTCCTTCCTTATATACTAGTATCGTACCTGATCAAAAATATACTTTATGGCTGCTATCGAGTAAGGTGTATCAGAAAGAACATTATTACTGACAAAAATTAATATGATTAAACGGATTTGTCCTTTATCGTGGTAGAACACACTGTAGTGGTCAGTTTATAATTTCTGAAATGAAAACATTGTCGAAAACTCCAGTATTTTTATACAGCATAAGGAGAAAAAAATCATATAAGTAGTTGTGTAAATGGAATTCAAAAACTGAACATGCTGGAGTGTTACTTCGATAAGTTATCATTTATACAAATATGCTGACAGGAGTAAGAATTAGTGTCCTTCTTCCCGGAGACGTAGAAGAAGACATTTGTGTAACAGCGATAATAAAAATATTATTATTATAAAAACAACGGATGACAATTATTGCCACGACAAGGGAGTAAGTGGTTCTAATATTTAAAACACAACGAATGCAATCTGGTGGCAATGATTGTTTGTTTGTATGTTTGTGTCATTGATGTTTTACATACCGCCAAGTACTCTTCACATATACGGAGATGTCACCGGCTGTAAGTGAGAGCTAGAAATTTTGACCTTTGCTATGGACTGACGTTGATGCAGTGGTAGCTCTTTTACGTGCCACACCTGCCGTGATACGTGACCTCGGTTTTAAGTTTCATCCAACAGAATTATGCACACACGCTTCATACATAGACACTTTACTTACTATAGAAACATACAGGAAATTAAAAACTAGTAAGCTGTAAAACAAACGCGACAATATTGGCTTTCCCATCGTAAATTTTCCACATTTAAGTAGTAATATCCAACAATCACCCCATATGGAGTTTGTATACTGAGCACTTGGCGAGGAAACAGTCACCACCATTTTTTTGTTTGAACCGGTACATGGAATCGAACCCGAGACCTTCCGCTTGCAAATCGAAGGCTCTGCCACTAGACCACTACAAGGAGTGACAATGAATGCCATGACGAGGTAGATAGTTAAAATTAGATATGAAATAAGCACCGATTACTTTGCTCAGCATTTTTTTGTACAATCAATAATATATGAGCCGTTCTCTGACAAAACCTGACTTATTGACAAATTCTGACTGTATTATGTTTTGGAGAGTGGGATTCTAAGACTATATGTGTGAAGGTTTACAGTTGTGTGACTTCTATATTTTTAGTTATAGGCATTTTGATATGCAGTTCATACAGTCGTTCTTCTAAAATTTATCAACGACGTCAACGTTATAGGACAAAGAACAACAATGGGTATCCTATTATTTATCTCTTTTATTGCTATAATTATATATTTCAATATACATACACATAATTATTAAATGAATGATGTATCTGAATTCGGACGCGTTGAATCCTGATTATCGTATGGACGTACTGGGCCCGAAATCACCAAATTTACTCAGTACTTAAGCTCAACTTTAATTTCATCATTTTCGCTATATAATCATTGGTAAAACTTTTGGGTTTGAGTGATTAGGGAACATATTATTTTTTTTCATCATTCACATATATATTTTTGCGTCACATTTATGATTTCCTTGTAAAAAGTGAATAAATGTGTTGAGTACGGTACTCAAAATTTTAGTACGTACTCAAACATATTTTGAATATTTCTGAAGTTTTCTTAAAATGAGCAATATTTTTTTCCCATTATTTACAACTGTATGCTGTCAATATACATACATGTCCAGTTCCAAAATAAATTTTGTCTGAATTTACCCGAAAATCATGAAAAGTTAGTTGAGCTTGAGTACTGATTAAATTTGGTGACTTCGGGCCGTGATAATCAAAACAGATAGTATTACTGCATACGTTCAATAGTGATACTACCAGACTGTTAATTATCCTATTTAGTAGATGTTTCGAACTACAGCCCTTTCATACGCAGTGAATTGATTTTCTCTTCCTCAGCGGTTGAAGAAGACGTTTTGACAGTACCTACCCCCCCCCCCCCCCCCCCCCCCCCCGGCTTGTCGTGATTAAAAGAGAAATGTTAATATTTTCTAAGCTCTTTCAATGGATTGAAATGCATGTATTAACTTTTAAAGTATTTCAATCTTCTCCAATGCCATGCAGGGTATCTCATAGCTGTGTTGGTGCGTGATGATGTATTGATTCCCCCTGTAGGTGATATATGGTATCACAATCTGTGCGACGAAACAGTATTTGAATTAAAGCAAACCATCTATCAATCTACCTATTTGTGATGCAATGCAAAGGTCGTCAAAAGCAGACTGAGGATTCAAATCGGAGTAGGTGTCTATTAAAATTTTATTTGCGGTGCGGAGCGAGGAGTAAAAAAGTTTGCGAAATTTGTTTTTAATTTTCCGACTTTTTATGAAAAATTAAGGGTTTCACAACTATTTTATAAACTTAAGTAACAGGGTCTCCCCGGTTCCTACGACTATGATACGTAATATGCTGATATCGTGATGCGTCATATATAATATCAAAACAAACTGTTGCGTCCTCTACAATAAGGGGACGACCATTTGATTCTGAGGAGGGGGGGGGGGGGCTGGCAAATTTTGGAAACAAATATTCGGGCCAAGAAAATAATTTTTCCTCTACTAGCAAGAAAACAGATAATCTCACCTTAATTGATGTCAAAATTTTGGTGAAAATTACTTAATGTTTAAAACATTATCGCACCGCTTCGCTCGCCATATTTCATTCTTCATTTATTTGACTCGCTACGCTAGCCATTTTTAATATGAGTCTAATATATAAAAACTTTTAAATACATAATAGGCCTAATTGAGAACAATAAAGTTTGGTTGAAGATTTAACACAATGACTGTCTCCATCCATATGTGTGAGTCTGAATACTTATCAAATACCAGAATTTGAATTTGGAATACTCGTGTTTTACGCCACACTCAACAAATGTTTTCAGTTATACGGTGACGACCAGTATTTTATTGGTAGAGGAGAGAACCCGTGTACAATGTACCCGGAGAGATACCACTGGCCTTCGGCAACTAAACTGGCAAACTTTCTCACAAAAATCAGCTGAGGTTCCAGCAGGGCTCGAACCTGCGTTGACGGAAAGTGGTTCAAAGCGCAATTTCTAACCACTTGGTCACAGAGGCCCCTCAAATACCAGTTAAGGCTTCCAAATTATTGAAATGGTATAATGTGTTAGCTTACAAATGATTCCTTATCACAATCTTGCCTCACAATAATCCAATGTGCAGTGAGGTTAGTATTTTATAACACTTTTGAATATTATGTACTAATGTTATCCCCGCATCTCCCGCATTTGAAAAAATTCTAGATCCGCCACTGCAATATATTACGTTTCTGACCAAATGACAATAGCGGAAAAAATTAAGTAAATAAATAATCTGTCTCTGGTCTGCTTGAAAATAAATACTCTGCCCTGCAACTGCATGAAAATAAATATTCTGACTTGACAAAATTTGCCAGTTCCCCCCCCTCAGAATCAAATGGCCATCCCCTTTGTCTGCGGGAATAGTACACGCGGGAATTCGTCATAACCATGATTTTCATGAATGTTGTAAATCATAGATATTATTATTTGAAACCGATCCATGTGTTTTTAGCTCCATCCTGTCCAATTGACTCGATTATCAGATAATTTAGTTGCTTGGTACGGAGCCCATTAGGTGACATACGATATAGTATGTAACCCTTGGGGTCCGTACTTTATGTAACGTTAAGATTACAATGGTTTTGGGATGCACTGGGTATGTTTGCAGGCGTCCGTCCAGATTGTTCGGAATACAATCATTCCAAATCCTGCAAAACAAATATAAACCATTTCAATAATTTGACATATTTTCAATTTGATACATTTGATATTAAAGTTGAATTGTGTTTTAAATGTGAATTCTATTAAAACATTAGAACATGACTTGACAGACCTCTAAAATAATGATCCTTTATTTAAGGGCGTTATTTATAGCATATTTTGATATGCATGTTCCATCCGAATCAGCAAACATTACGGATAAATACTGCAAAGTCTTAATAAAAATATCTTATTAAATCTACTTTCTTGATTAATCATTTACAATACACATTTCAGAAAACATTATTTTAAAAAATAAAAAATAAAAAGCGTCATCGCCCGGATTCGAACCATATACTTATCGACGGACAATCAACTATAACCTGCGTCTTATCCGATTGAGCTATTACAAAAAATACTGAAACTCGGTCAAAAACATTTTACAGATACAAAGATAGGCCTAGATGTTATGTTTTGTAAAATTAGATAAAGTATAACCCTGTAAACAGTGTTTGCTTGTTTACGCAATGTGATTATCGGCGATGGACCGGCAAGGTAAAAATGCATGATCAGACTTTAATAAGGAACCCTAATCCTAATCCTGTTTTTTATTCATCTACCGTCATGTTCTAGACCATCTTAAAATATTTTATTTACACCGATACAGATACAGAGTCTACTTTGGATATGCATTTTAATCCATATGAGATTAGATACAAATTAATGACTTATGTATATAAGGAATATGTCTGTTTATTATATGACCCATATTTATATGTGTACACATATCGGAAATCCATTCCGCATTTAACGACGCCATGAAATATTTTGGATGAATACAATTTAAAAAAGTAGCTACGACAAAATTTCTATATCCAACTACAGTGCAATACGACGTTATGTATTACAGGGGCATATTAAACTCTGTATTGTAACTGTATGATTATACATGCATGAAATAAATAAAAGTGTCGAACTTGTAGATATATATATATCTCATCGTTTATGTATCACACCTCTTCTCCCAAATAATTCGATTTTCTAGGGCCTGTTTCGCGTACAGTCATTTCGTACAAATATCAAAATTCGGTAGTAAGATAACGACGACATTTTACATCGAATTTAAAATGAGTATCACATTATCGTTATCGTATGCATGAAAGGAAAATAATTCCTCTCACATTATTATTTGATCTAAAATCGTTGGTATCGACGGAAAGCATGCGAATAGTAATCCTCGGAGTTCTTGACTGAGTTACATGTTGATGGCTCCTATGTTGTCACTGTACTAACTTAAGTAACATGTTGACATCTCCTATGTGGACACTTTACCCGCATACGTTACATATTGACTCCTATGTTGTCACTGTACTAACTTAAGTAACATGTTGACATCTCCTATGTGGACACTTTACCCGCATACGTTACATATTGACTCCTATGTTGTCACTGTACTAACTTAAGTAACATGTTGACATCTCCTATGTGGACACTTTACCCGCATACGTTACATATTGACTCCTATGTTGTCACTGTACTAACTTAAGTAACATCTCCTATGTGGACACTTTACCCGCATACGTTACATATTGACTCCTATGTTGTCACTTTACTCACCTGAGTTACATGTTGACGCCTTCCATGTTGTTACTTTACTCACCTTAGTTACATGTTTACGCCTCCTATGTGGTCACCTAACTCAATTGAGTTACATGTTGATACCTCCTATTTTGTCAATTTACCCGCCTGAGTTACATGTTGACACCACCAATGTTGTAATTTTATCACATGAGTTACATGTTGACTCCTATGTTGTCACTGTATTCCCCTGAGTTACATGATGACGCCTCCTATGTGGTCACTTTACTTACAACTCTGATGTGGTGATTTTACCCACTAGAGTTACATGTTGATGCCTTCTATGGGATAACTTTACTCACACCTTCTATGTGGTACTCTACCCGCATGAGATACATAATGACGCATCCTGACGTTTCTCACTTGAGTTACATGTTGACGCCTCCTATGTGGTCACTTTACTCATCTGAATTTCATAATTACAACCCCTATATGGTCACTTTATTAACCTGAGTTGAATGTTAACGCCTTCTATGTGGTCACTTTACTCACACCTCCAATTTTGTTCCTTTATCCATTGAGTTACATGTTGATCCCTCCTATGTCGTCACTTTACTCACCCGAGTTACATGTTGATGCCTCCTATGTCGTCACTTTACCCGCTTGAGTTATATATTGATGACTCCTATGTTGTCATTGTACTCAACTGAGTAACATGTTGACGTCTCCTATGTGGTAACTTTACCCGCCCGGGTTACATGTTGACGCCTCCTGTGTGGTCAATTTACCCGCCCGGGTTACATGTTGACGCCTCCTGTGTGGACAATTTACCCGCCCGGGTTACATGTTGACGCCTCCTGTGTGGTCAATTTACCCGCCTAAGATACATGTTGACGCCTTCTCTGTGATCACTTTACTCAAAACTTCTATGTGGTAACTTTACCCGCCTGGGTTACATGTTGACGCCTCCTGTGTGGTCTTTGTGTCCACCTTGGGGTAGGTCAATACATACCTTAATTATTTACTGACTGAGTCGACTTATAGAAAAATAGGCACCACCCTTGGGTAGGAAACTTTATATCTCAGTTATTACGAACTAGATCGACTTGTAGTAGAAAAAGGACACCACACAAAGGTAGGTCACTATATAGCTTGAGTTTTACGGATTGAGCAGACTTATAGGCAAAAGGACACCACCCTAGGGTAGGTCACTATATAGGGGACGACCATTTGGTTCTGAGGGGGGGACTGACAAATTTTGTCGAGTCAGATTATTTATTTCCATACCGTCGCAGGACAGAATAGTTATTTTCAAGCAGACCAGGGACAGATTATTTGTTTTCCTCATTTTTGTCGCTATTGTCATGTGGTCAGAAATATAATATATTTCAGTGGTAGATCTAAAAAATTTTCAAAGGGGGAGTTGAGGGGATAACAGAAGTACAAGTCTATATTATTCAAAAGTGTTATGAAATACAAACCTAACTGCACACTGGATTATTGTGAGGCAAGTTTGTGATATAAAGGAACCCATATAAAGGTAACACGCTATTCTGTTTCAATAATTTAGAAAACTTAATTGACTTTTGCGGGGCCAATGTGGACGAGTTGTTAGAGCATTGGGCTTTGAACCATGAAGTCTCTCACTTTTGGTCAGCGCAGGTGCGAGCCCCGCTGGAAACAAAGCAGATATTTGTGAGAATGTTTGCCAGTTTACTTGCGGTGGTCTCTTCCCGGTACATTGTTAACGAGTTCTCTCCTCCACAAATAAAAACTGGCGTTCCACCATATAATAGAAAAATTGTCAAAATTCAAATTCTAATATTTGGTAAGTGTACAAACACACACAAATGGATGGAGACAGTCATTGTATTATAAAACGGTACGTCCTTCAGTGTAAAGCATTTGATATCATCGATGATTAAAGTTTTATATATTTAGCTGATAATAACACTTAAAAGAAAAAATCATATACAAATTTTCATATTCATACATACTTAGAAATCAAAATTCATTAACTGATATGTAGGCCAAACACTTTAGAGATAAACTGAAAGAAAACGAAGTGTAGTCAAAAACCATGAAATTAAAAATATATGTATAGACAAATCCAGGGCAGATTTATGATTTGAAGTTAGAGGGAAGGAAGAGTATAGAGTTGTTTTTGCCGAGTGTAGCGAGGCGTGAAAATTTTGGTAATTTATTTTCATTAATTTTTCAACTTCTTATTTATCAAAATACATGTACAGTGAAACCTGTCTATGAAGACCACCTATCTGACTAACTCTGGTCTGATTAGTGGGGTGGTCTCATAAATAAGGTTCTGTACTGATTCAACATTGATTAAGAGACTGGAAATTCATGGTCTTAATTGTGAAGTGGTCTCCTAATCGAGGTGTTCTTTAGGTATGATTCCACTGTATAGAGGTGATAACTTACAGATACGTGTGACTGTGTTCTCTGCCGCCAGTGTGATAACTTACAGACAAGTGTTATTGTGTTCTCTGTCGTCAGTGTGATAACTTACAGACAAGTGTTATTGTGTTCTCTGTCGCCAATGGATAACTTACAGACAAGTGTGATTGTGTTTTCTGTCGCCAGTGTGATAACTTACAGATACGTGTGACTGTGTTCTCTGCCGCCAGTGTGATAACTTACAGACAAGTGTGATTGTATTCTCTGTCGCCAGTGTGATAACTTACAGATACGTGTGACTGTGTTCTCTGTCGCCAGTGTGATAACTTACAGACAAGTGTGATTGTGTTCTCTGTCGCCAGTGTGATAACTTACAGACAAGTGTTATTGTGTTCTCTGTCGCCAGTGTGATAACTTACAGACAAGTGTTATTGTTTTCTCTGTCGCCAGTGTGATAACTTACAGACAAGTGTTATTGTGTTCTCTGTCGCCAGTGTGATAACTTACAGACAAGTGTGATTGTGTTCTCTGTCGCCATTGTGATAACTTACAGACAAGTGTTATTGTGTTCTCTGTCGCCAGTGTGATAACTTGCAGACAAGTGTGATTGTGTTCTCTGTCGCCAGTGTGATAACTTACAGATACGTGTGACTGTGTTCTCTGCCGCCAGTGTGATAACTTACAGACAAGTGTGATTGTATTCTCTGTCGCGTGTGTGATAACTTACAGACAGGTGTTATTGTGTTCTCTGTCGCCAGTGTGATAACTTACAGACACGTGTTACTGTGTTCTCTGTCGACAGTGTGATAACTTACAGACAAGTGTTATTGTGTTCTCTGTCGCCAGTCTGATAGCTCAAACAATTATTAGTGTTGTGAGTTCTCTAAAGACAATGTGATAACTGTCGGAAAAATGATTACTGTAGTGAGTTCTCTGTAGACAGTGTGATAACTGTCAGACTAATGATTACTGTTATGAGTTCGCTGTAGACCTTGTGATAACTGTCGGACAAATGATTACATTTGTTAGTTCTCTGTAGACAGTTTGATAACTGTTGGACAGATGATTACTGTTGTGAGTTCTGTATAGACAGTGTGATAACTGTCGGATAAATGATTACTGTAGTGAGTTCTGTATAGACAGTGTGAGAACTGTCGGACAAATGATTACTGTAGTGAGTTCTCAGTAGACAGTGTGATAACTGTCAGACGAATGATTACTGTTGTGAGTTCTGTATAGACAATGTGATAACTTCCAGACAAATGATTACTGTAATAAGTTCTCTATCGACACAGTGATAATTGTCGGATACATGATTACTGTAGTAAGTTCTCTGTAGACAGTGCGATAACTATTGGACAAATGATTACTATTGTGAGTTCTCTGTAGACAGATATTTACTGTAGACAGTATGATAACTGTCGGACAAATGATTACTGTTGTGATTATCGGTATACAGTTTGATAACTGCCAGACAAATGATTACTGTTGTGAGTTATCTGTAGACCTTGTGATAGCTGTCAGACAAATGATTACATTTGTTAGTTTTCTGTAGACAGTTTGATAACTGTCGGACATATGATTACTGTTGTGAGTTCTGTATAGACAGTGTGATAACTGTCGGATAAATGATTACTGTAGTGAGTTCTCGGTAGACAGTGTGATAACTGTCGGACAAATGATTACTGTAGTGAGTTCTCTGTAGACAGTGTTTGATACCTGTCAGACGAATGATTACTGTTGTGAGTTCTGTATAGACAGTGTGATAACTGTCGGATAAATGATTACTGTTTTGAGTTCTCTGTAGAGTGTGATAACTGTCGGACAAATGATTACTGTTGTCTGTCCTGTCGATAGTGTGATAACTTCCAGATATATGATTACTGTAATGAGTTTTCTGTCGACAGAGTGATAAATTTCATATAACTTATCACCGCAAAGTCAATGCTTTAGACATTATAACGTCAAGACAAATGATAACTGAAGTGAGTTCTCTAAAGACAAAGTGATAGCTTCAAAACCATTGATCAGAAGTGAATGCTGTAGACAATTTCAAACTTCCAGAGAGATGATTACTGTATTAGTCCCATTGGCATGTTTATATTGTAAAGACAGTGATTACGTGTAGACAAGAGATTACCAAGACGTCTTAACGAGTAAATTGTATGTAAAGATGAAAATTGTCTTCCGAGCAATTCCCTACAACTTAATAATTATATTGTACAGTGTATGCGGTAGGATGTCCAGGATATAGGTACAGATCAGGTAAAAAAGGGACAAACACGGGCCTCTTGAAATCAAGAGGTTGGATCAGATGCCATCGAGGAGTAGGCATCCCCTGCCGACCGGTCACACCCACCCTGAGTCCACATTCAAATAAAAATGAAATACGTGAGGAATGAATCCTCGTCACAAATGGTACAGACGTCTCAACAACCGCCATCGAACAGGTAACTCAACATTTCACTTAGTGAAACAGAGTAATCGAAAACAAGACTATTATACCGACCGTAAAATTTGCGATACATTGACATCAAACGCGGTTTTCGATATCTCTGTGTCAATAATTTGTCAGTGAGTAGTTTACCTCTATATATGAAATGTTCATATGTTGAACACGCCCTGACATTTCAAACAATTTCTCAAAATATTTTATATGATCTTTTTGAAAAAAAAAAGGATTTAGGATTTGCGACTGCCTAGACCCAGTCGGGAATTATGGACTAAATTTTGTCGTAAATCGGTAATCGGAAACGTTTATGAAACGGTCGGTATCGTAGCATTGGGTTTACGACTTTTTTCTCAATTTACGACCTTTAATGAAACGATGGCCTGGAATAAGCAACTGTACAGCAACTTCAAGTTGTAAACGGAGTAACGCAGCCGGCTCGGAATACGTCACACGTGATCTATTGCATTGGCTACATTACAATGGATTAATGGTGTACGAAAACGACTTTGATAACAGAAATATAACTGCAAAGACATTGGGTGAGATTTTCTTTACCTTAGCTAGCCATGGTTACCTAGATTTAAAACAATTGCAAGATCACAGTACGTCATATTGATGAATAGCTATGATAGATGTCGGATACACAGACGTAGATACTTCATTTACTGGCAGCATAGTCATATGACCTCAACCCAATGACAAACATTTCATATGTGTTTAATGTTTGTGAAATTTACACTAATTATTTAGCTGTATCGTGAATAAATAAAATCTGATTCTGATCTGAATAGATTTATATCAATTTCCTCATAATTGTTCACGCTGCTAGGTTGTACTCTTGTGGCGCGACAACATCTTAAATTTGATAGACACTTTATAATTCTAAGTTGAATTAATACGGTCATATTTCTACGTTCGGGGATCAGTTGACAGGCTATGCGCTGCTGACAGTTTCTTTATGATACTGCAAGTGTTATATTATTTGTGTGATAGGATACTAATGATAATATTATTTTGAATATGTTACAAATATAAGTTGAAAAACTAACTGTTTAGAATTATGTGTTGTCTGATGCAAACGATCATAATAACATGCCGAATTGTATGGTATTATAGATGATGATGAAATAATACATAGGTACTGGTGAATTACAAACGTTGTGGGTTCACATTCACCTTAATGGTGTGATGGCGTTTTCTTTTCAATGATATTGAGCAGTGTCAGTCAGACGACTTAAGTGACTTTCAAAGAGACTTGCAGGTTTTGGTCACATAAGACACAGAGTCACTGAATACAGACCAGTTAAAATACAGATACATATAATACAGTTGGGCAACCTTACATACAACTTGATAAGTAATTCTCAAAAACACCGTACTATATTGAGTGAAAAAGTGATACTAAGTAAATATGATAAAACAAGAAGCTTTGAACACTATTTTATTGATTAAAAAAGGAAAAAAGGTGAAGGGTGTCTACATTAAATGCATTAAATGTGTCAAAAATAGAATATTCGATTACATTGTTGTAGAAAAAGTTATTTTTAAACATAAAAATAACATGAATAAAAAAAATTTCAAAAGATGTGGGATTTCCGCTGATTTCTTAGCGATTTCGTTAATAATTAGCCTTTTTTCTATAAATAAGTCTTACTCATTAACACTTTAAACATCATATATAATTTAAAGTCAATTTGTTGTATCAAATACCAAATCTGTTGGCTCTCGACAGGTGTCAGTAATCATCCAATTGACAATATCAATAGGTTTGCGCTTACTCTCGTCCAGTGATTGCAGTTTTTGGCACATAGAGCAAAACGCGTCGTCTAATGTTTGTGGAGATGTCTTGGCGGTATATTTATCTTTCTTTTTCAGGAACTTGATGTATTTTGTACTATTGGATCCAAGTTCTTTAAGGTATTTAGCTAGGTCCTTGGGCGACTTAAAATCCTCAGTAAATATCATAGCGTCATTTGGTAGATACTCCTTGCTATTAGTTGCACCGCGAACAACTGGAATTACATTTTTGTCAAAAGCAAATGCGAAGTATAATTTCTCTGTGGTGTAACCTTTACATAATATATTTTCGAAAGATAAATAGAATTTATACTTTGTACCGATCATTGCATGACAAGTGTCGTCTTCATTTCCGTTATATGATTTACACGATGTTGTATTTCCACAGGCGCCAAATATATCGACATCAATATATTTTTTCATCTCGTTAACATATACTTCCCGTTTGCTCCAAGTTTGACAGTGGCTGACAATCCAAGCGACATCTCGTGTCTTTTTGTTGTATATTTCGACATAATTTTTCGATACAGCTTGTTTCCTTTGTATGATATCACCGTAGCCAAAAAAGAAATCCGAATCGTGTCTATAGTTCAAGACGAAATCAAATAGATTCTTCCATTGCGGTTCTCTAAATATTGTACCAGTACCGTGTGGACTCTCCGATGCAGTATACATCCACCATTGAAATCGGCCTTTTTTAGGGGGAGTTTTTGGTATAGTCCTGTCATTAAATATAACAACTTTGCTGATATCTAAATCAGAGTTATCAGTGGATATTCTACAGTTAGAAACACTACACATACTAAAATTGAATACATCTTTTCCTTTTTTAAGATGTCCAATATTATTTTGATATAGTAAAATACAATTTCGATCTTCAATGTTTTGATCTTTTTTCTCATATGACTTCACATCCGGTATACTTTTTGTCTTTTGAAGTGACATCATATGATTCACTTTTCTATCTAACTGCTTTATTCCTGTCGTGGTTTCTGATGCCGTTTTCCTCAATGAGGGCATAAACGACCAGTATTGAAGGCCGATGTACAAACAAAGAACGGTAGTAGTCAATAGTAATAGTTTCTTAAATCCTCCAAACCTTGCGCATTTTCGATGTACTGTAGTCATTGTAATCTATAATGAAAAATAAAACTGAAAATTGCGAGTAAATTGATATTAATCAAAAGTAAAATAAATCACGTTGTTTGTTTTGTACTTTTTATACAGGTATACCTGACATTTAGTATATACCACAGTAGTATTATATATATATATATATATAAATATATATATATACATATATATATATATATATATATATATATATATATATATATATATATATATATATATATATATATATATATATATATATATATATATATATATATATATATATATAGGCGTTTCAGAGATTTTCATTTCGCTTAAAATGCATATTATTTAATGAGTTTCTCACATCTACACGACTAACAACAAAATGAAAATCGACATGTTTTTTCTTCAGTATAATGAACTCTCAGCATCTTAGTTTACCCCGTGCGACAATTCATGCGGATTCCCACTGCACCACACTTGTCTTCCAAAGGCATACATTGTGATCTGTTATATATTCCTCGCATACCTTGTGATCTGTTATATATTCCTTGCATACATTGTGATATGTTATATATTCCTCGCATACATTGTGATCTGTTATATATTCTGCATACATTGTGATCTGTTATATACTCCATGCATACATTGTGATCTGTTATATATTCTGCATACATTGTGATCTGTTATATATTCCTCGCATACATTGTGATCTGTTATATACTCCATGCATACATTGTGATCTGTTATATATTCTGCATACATTGTGATCTGTTATATATTCTGCATACATTGTGATCTGTTATATATTCCTCGCATACATTGTGATCTGTTATATACTCCTTGCATACATTGTGATCTGTTATATATTCTGCATACATTGTGATCTGTTATATACTCCTTGCATACATTGTGATCTGTTATATATTCCTCGCATACATTGTGATCTGTTATATATTCCTCGCATACATTGTGATCTGTTATATATTCCTTGCATATATTGTGATGTTATATACTCCTTGCATACATTGTGATCTGTTATATATTCTGCATACATTGTGATCTGTTATATATTCTGCATACATTGTGATCTGTTATATATTCCTCGCATACATTGTGATCTGTTATATACTCCTTGCATACATTGTGATCTGTTATATATTCTGCATACATTGTGATCTGTTATATACTCCTTGCATACATTGTGATCTGTTATATATTCCTCGCATACATTGTGATCTGTTATATATTCTGCATACATTGTGATCTGTTATATATTCTGCATACATTGTGATCTGTTATATATTCCTCGCATACATTGTGATCTGTTATATATTCCTCGCATACATTGTGATCTGTTATATATTTCTTGCATACATTGTGATCTGTTGAACATTCCTTGCATACATTGTGATCTGTTATACATTCCTCGCATATCTTGTGATCTGTTATATATTCTGCATACATTGTGATCTGTTATATACTCCATGCATACTTTGTGATCTGTTATACATTCCTCGCATACCTTGTGATCTGTTATATATTCTGCATACCTTGTGATCTGTTATATATTCCTTGCATACATTGTGATCTGTTATATATTCCTCGCATACATTGTGATCTGTTATATACTCCTCGCATACCTTGTGATCTGTTATATATTCCTCGCATGCATTGTCGCCAGGGAATTATGTGTTCCTATATCACGAATCATATTGTCATCCCTATTTTCAAAACATTTGATTAATTTTAAAATTTTGAAATTGAAAATTTATACATGGAAATATAAAATACACATTGTACATGAATAATTATCATATCTCTGCTGTTTATAATAAAAATATTGATATTAAATCTCTCTCTCTTTTCAAGGTGGGATAGTTAAAACACTTCGTTAAAACACGACCTGTCCTTTCCACAGGACGAAATTATAAAAACTATATGAATAATATACACATAGAAATACACCCCACACATATCTGGAATATCAATGAGATGCTCCATGCTACATAGGTATTGAAATGTCGTGTGTGTGTGTGTGTGTGTGTGTGTGTGTGTGTGTGTGTGTGTGTGTGTGTGTGTGTGTGGTTTTTTGTGTTATTTTTGCAATTTTCATAATTTTGTCCTTCGGAAACGACAAGTCGTCCAGAAAATTTTACTTCAATTTTGTCCGTGTCGTTAGTCATTTATTGCTTTGATTAACTTCTTTCATTACTTGTATCTATTTGCTTAGATCCGACAACCTTGGATATATACTGTTGTTGGTTTTAGTGCTTTATATATATTATAAGCATTATAGTTGAGTTGTTGAACTGCATCAACTAAGACTCTAAAGGACTTCCTCAGAGTCGTCTGCTCCACCATATTAATTTTAAGGCTGTAAAGGACAACCTTCTGGTAAATATGGTAGAGCAGACGATGACAATGCAAAGAAATAATGATTAAGAAAAAAAGTCCTTTATTCTACAATTTCAAACTTCGTCTCCAGAACAGCAGGGATGAAGTCGTAATACCTCTATAGATAGCGGTACATTAACGCAAAGGACCTAAATGCCACATGCAAGACGATTAACCTTAAATATCACGTACAAGACGATTAATACTCGTCCGATGGTCCGATTATCGAATACAAAAATCAGTACTCGATTACTCGGAACAGAATTAAAAATTCACGCGTATTTTGCATCTTTGAAATATTATAAATCAAAATGAAATATATCGTGTAACTGATTTAACCCAATCGCCGGATACCTGTTTATACAGCAATTAGCATTATTATACATGTCGGTTGGCTTGCTATAACCGACGGCAGTTTGTATTTTGATAATATATTTCCTGTGAAGGAATTTCGCCTGGCCATTTTCAGTTATTTACACGTAACGTTTCGAACGCAAATACATGTACATGTACATATAATTATATCAAAACTTTCCATTGTTTACAACGATACATTGATGAATCCAGATGAGGTACTGGGGTTCAAAACCCATTTAAATATGCTAAATAGTTAGAAATCTCGAATTTGATACTTTTGATAAGACAAACATGTCTTTATATAGTGTCTAGAAGCTACAAAACTGCCAACAGAGCTCGGGAAATGAATCAATTTCCCGGAGGAGCTAAATCACCCTCCTTGTAAGGTATGATCGATCTCATGTCGAGAAGACAAAATAATATAGGCCTACCTCCTGTGAAGGGATGTCACCTGACCATCATTCAGATTATCGTCTTGTAATTTATCACAATATGAATGAAAACGTCTGTATAGTGAGACAGGAATTGCATTGCACTTAAATGAAATGTGCTATCTGTGCACCTTCCACTTTGAACAATAACTAAATCTGTCACTACAATATTACATAATTGACCGAGTAACCGAGTACTCGATCGGAAAAACAATCGCTCATCCGGTTACTAGATATCGGCCGATATATATATATATAATGAAAAATGAAGTATAGCCATCCACAAACTATATGAATTCATCTTTAATCAATTCCTCATATCTTTAATATAAATATATATATATATATATATATATATATATATATATATATATATATATATATATATATATATATATATATATATATATATATATATATATATATATTAAAGATATGAGGAATTGATTAAAGATGAATTCATATAGTTTGCTATACTTCATTTTTAAAATCCATTGTTTTATTTTACTATTCATAGAAGTAGAGAAAATATATTTGGATAACATGACATAGTCTAAATAGTAAAATAAAAGTTATTAAGTAAAACTTGTGACTGCGAATTTTGTTTTACAAAAAAGATCAAATCAAATGCTGAAAACGATCGTTTCTATCAATACGACTTCATCAATTGAGCTCGAATTTAATAAAAATGTATGTATCCAAAATTCATATACCGAAATATCAGCAACTTGATTTATGTATACCCTCGGGGACTCCAACTCCACCAACAGTGACAACGACCCAGTGGTTATAAATATTATTATCAATACCAAAGTTTTAGTTTTACAAAAGAGACCAAAACATATGCTTAGGACGATAGTTTCTGTCAATAATAAGAACCGAAGTAGCAAAATCTACTGAATTCATCATTCATGATTAGTGAATATTTCTACAGAAAAGAAAATCATTTACAATACGAACACACTGAAACTTTTCCATGTCACTTACATACACACGTGGATTTTTGTTTATTTCGATCTCAAGACAAAACATCGTTCCAGTGCAAACAAAATATTTCCTGAAATAGTTTATATTGATACTAGTGATACATCTACTTTTTACTTATGAACTGCCCAACTTCACCGGACATGGCGGCACGAATGTAAAAGTGAGGTACGATAATTTTCAGTTATACTGTTTTGATTTCCTACATGTTTCCGTGTAGATTTCCAAACACTTCGAATGCGCACAGCTAGGGTGTCCATGATTCCATGGTTGTGTTTCCTCAGCGGTAATATAAAGTGTGAGTATAGTTTTAGTATGTTGTCGTAGACGCATTACGATGTTTCCGCAATGGAAACTCGCGACACCTGAAGTATTTACGTAATTTCATCATGCTGAATCCATTTGGATTCTTGCTGGACACTGAAAATACCGGTCAGCTCACCTATATCTTACACTGTATCAGACAGGACTGTTTCTATTAATAAATGGTTGGCCTCTATTCCCAGTCAGAACTCGTCTGATCGTTTATATCTGAAAATAAAGCCAAATTAAAAAATCTCTTTTTAAAAAATATGTATTTCCTTAAATGATTTTGTGAAAGATTAAAAAGAGTTAAAATGCTAGATACTGGCACCAGATTATGTAAGTTTTTTGAAAACGTCCGTAAAATGTCCATTAGAGAATTTATTTTGTAGTGATGTGTAACGCAAGTGCCCAATGAACTGGAAATGTTCTTTCCCTCCACAGGAAACACTATTATACTTTGTTAAACATGTTCATACCAGTTTAATACAGTCATTACTCAACTGAATAAGTCGAGATTGTATGTATTTTGATAAGATATACATACTTGAAGGTATGTTGCACCCGTTTGTATTAAAAATAATTTAGTCATCGTAGATTTCATGTAAATTGATAATTCCTTTTTGTTCTGAAAGTTGCAGTTTTTATAATGGCGATCGATTATTTTGTAACTAGCTCTTGCTTTAATGTACGGACTTCATTGGTAATTCATTATTAATTGCAAGACTTTTTATGTTTTCTTAGTTAGCCCGTGTAATTTACTCTCGAATGACACGGGTAACATCGTGTGTATAACCTAACTGGAATAGGTTCCATCAACAAGACACCGGTACAATGTATCTCTGGGGGAAAGACAAAAGGGCCACGGTGAAACTAACATATTTTATCTTTAATCACTTTAATCACACAAAATTAAAGATAATGTGTCGTGTCCATTTAGTATGTTTCGACCGTATTTGATTTAAAAAAATAAAATAAAGCATTAAAACTTTAAACCGAATTTTGTATATTTTTTGAGTACATACAATAACTAAAAAACTTCACAAAAGTCGTTTTTTTTATACCTTCCGTTCTTAAATTTATACGGCTAATGCCACTTTCTATAATTCGTTTTTAACCTTTCTGTTTTTAATTGCATAACGATAGCGTCACAAGCGCCTGTGAAAATGTTAGTGCTGTTTAATTTTCAATATAGTTGGGGATTAAGAAGAAAATAGTGAAACATAATTAATCCCTTTTTTTATTTGCTTTTAATATTGTTTGACAAAACAACATGGTATTTGTAGCTGACAGTGTGCACATATACTGACGATAAAAGACAAACGATATACATGTTGGCTTACAAGTATTCAGGGTTCTATTTAGCGACAGACCATTTTAACTCGAGGACACGATTATCTCGAGTTTTAGGCTTGGAGATAACAAAGTTTGACTGTATATATATATATATATTTATATATATATATATATATATATATATATATATATATATATATATATATATATATATATCTATATATATATATATATATATATATATATATATATATATATATTTTATTTGCATGCAGATTTGAGAGAGAGAGAGAGAGAGAGAGAGAGAGAGAGAGAGAGAGAGAGAGAGAGAGAGAGAGAGTAGGTATAGCCCATGTTGTGCATTATTTAGATATTTATAACTCACCACTTCTTAAAGCGATATGAGCTGTCGTAGGTGAAAAAATTTACATGCCCATCTTATGAGATATTTTATCTCACATATATTCCAAAGAGACCATCTGGTGGTTAAGATAACAGATGCATGTGTAAAATTGCAACAATCTTGCCAAACGTAACCCGTAATATTACCTATTCTTTGTCCGCCAATACTTTGAGCATTGCAAAATTAACTTTCGGTAAATTTTTACGAAGATTACCGAGTGCCCAATAAACACGTGCTATTTGCAGTTAATATACATTCTATTCATATTACCCTTTGCGTTTATTTTCGTACATCATAATTTCATACCTAAATCAGGCAAAGCTGGTCTTTTTCGTCGTTTCAAAGCATTCGTTTCTGAAATTGTCCATGTGCCGGGTATATCGGGTGATCTCGACACATTTTTAACTCGTCCCATTGCATTCTCGGATTGTAATTCTTGACACTTATGATCATGAACTGCCCAACTCCACCGGACATGGCGTAACGAATGTAAAAGTGAGGTACGCATAGTTTTCACAGTTATATTGTTTTGATTTTGTCAATGTCAGCATTCAGGTGAACATTAAAGATCGGAAAAGTTTCTTTTAGCGACCTGATATATTTATTCATATGTTCATCCGATTTTCTTCAGGTATTTAAAATAGCGTTGAAAAGCATATATTTTACATAATACATGCATTTTCCATTAAAAATCACATTCTGTATTTTAAAAGTAAATATAAAACACATAAAAATAGGTCTACATTAACATAGTCCGAAAGCGTAAAGGACCGAGATCTCGTGACCTAATTACGAAATACATTAGATATGGCGAAAAAGTTTATCTGAAAGGTATTGCATACGGAAATACGGCTAGAGTTTTAAGGTACCGGAAAATTTAAATTCTTATAAAACAAAAAACTTCGAAAAGAAGATCTTTTACAACGTTTCACGTGTTTGATAATTTATTTGAACACACATTTTATCATATCATTGACTATATGTCAGGGGACAAAAATAATTATTGTGACAGCTTATATCGCTTTATTGACTATGTGCATATCTCTACTTTTTAGGTCTTCATTTTCAGTCTAACTTGTAAATACTACAGGAAATTTTTTTGAAAAGAACCTGGATTGTAATACAAATAGATAAATCACTCAATCGCGTTTAATAGTACAAAGAACATATATACCTCTGGAGAGTCGGAAGGTGTATTGTTCTTTGTACTATTCAACACCACATAGTGATTTATCAAACTTACTGTGTCCCATGCAGGGTTAGGACTTTCATCTAATGCCTAGTTCACACCAGCCTTGCGATTTGTTTGATCGTACGATTTGGCGGTCCCAGGGTGTCGTAGACAGTTCGTAACAAATCCAGACAGCTTCGTACCAATCGTAGACTCTGCACGGCAGCAATACGATGTGGGCATGTTGTCTGTCTGAAAACTCGAAATGGTTTTTCCGGTCTAAAGAGCGGTAACCGCGCGACAACCGTACGGTTATAGTGCAATTGTGGTAGGTTTTGTTGCAGTCTTGGAATAAAACGCAAGACAACCGTAAGGCAATCGTGCAATTGCCGTGAGGCTTTCGCTAGTCAAACGTAATAGTTTTTTTTACTGCAGAATCAGCTAACATCGTACGACAATCGTGCGTGTGTCATGAGGCAGTCGTGCGGCTGACCCGCGAACTGCAAAATCGCAAGAAAATCGCAAAGAAAATGTGCATGTCGAAAATTTAGTTTGCGACGTTGCAACAGCCCTGCGGCATTTCGAATTTGTACGGAGGTCTTGAGGCTGTCGTACGGAACCCATTATTTTTCCTTAAAAAAAGTTTCTTTTAGCGACCTGATATATTTATTCATATGTTCATCCGATTTTCTTCAGGTATTTAAAATAGCGTTGAAAAGCATATATTTTACATAATACATGCATTTTCCATTAAAAATCACATTCTGTATTTTAAAAGTAAATATAAAACACATAAAAATAGGTCTACATTAACATAGTCCGAAAGCGTAAAGGACCGAGATCTCGTGACCTAATTACGAAATACATTAGATATGGCGAAAAAGTTTATCTGAAAGGTATTGCATACGGAAATACGGCTAGAGTTTTAAGGTACCGGAAAAATTTAAATTCTTATAAAACAAAAAACTTCGAAAAGAAGATCTTTTACAACGTTTCACGTGTTTGATAATTTATTTGAACACACATTTTATCATATTATTGACTATATGTCAGGGGACAAAAATAATTATTGTGACAGCTTATATCGCTTTATTGACTATGTGCATATCTCTACTTTTTAGGTCTTCATTTTCAGTCTAACTTGTAAATACTACAGGAAATTTTTTTGAAAAGAACCTGGATTGTAATACAAATAGATAAATCACTCAATCGCGTTTAATAGTACAAAGAACATATATACCTCTGGAGAGTCGGAAGGTGTATTGTTCTTTGTACTATTCAACACCACATAGTGATTTATCAAACTTACTGTGTCCCATGCAGGGTTAGGACTTTCATCTAATGCCTAGTTCACACCAGCCTTGCGATTTGTTTGATCGTACGATTTGGCGGTCCCAGGGTGTCGTAGACAGTTCGTAACAAATCCAGACAGCTTCGTACCAATCGTAGACTCTGCACGGCAGCAATACGATGTGGGCATGTTGTCTGTCTGAAAACTCGAAATGGTTTTTCCGGTCTAAAGAGCGGTAACCGCGCGACAACCGTACGGTTATAGTGCAATTGTGGTAGGTTTTGTTGCAGTCTTGGAATAAAACGCAAGACAACCGTAAGGCAATCGTGCAATTGCCGTGAGGCTTTCGCTAGTCAAACGTAATAGTTTTTTTTACTGCAGAATCAGCTAACATCGTACGACAATCGTGCGTGTGTCATGAGGCAGTCGTGCGGCTGACCCGCGAACTGCAAAATCGCAAGAAAATCGCAAAGAAAATGTGCATGTCGAAAATTTAGTTTGCGACGTTGCAACAGCCCTGCGGCATTTCGAATTTGTACGGAGGTCTTGAGGCTGTCGTACGGAACCCATTATTTTTCCTTAAAAATGTAGATAGGTGTACGGCTATCGCAAGGCTGATGTGAACTAGGGTTTAAGAGTTCAACAACATTGATTAGAATTACCTGGAATGAAGGTAGCTCATGCAATGTTTACTGAGGTGTGATAAATACACACATACCGAAGTCATATCAATGTAGCAATATTGACAGTGGCAATGACTTATTTATTCCTCAGGTTAAAGCCGTCATCTCAACTTTTAAACCATTTTAATCAAATAAAAAACATAATAATATCGTTTTTGAAACATCCCCAGTGTTTTACTTCCGTTGGTCGCTATATTTGTCAGTTTGATGAATAGAAACAAGCCCCCACAACCGATATAAAAGGTGAGTTTGCAAAATCAATCGTTATTGTCTAACTACAGTCGCAAAGAACAAACGTGTGAAGTAATGAAGTTTGAGTATAACTCGCCTACATGTCGAAAATAAATATTGATATCAACAAGTTCATTTACTCTATCTTGACATTTAGCCGGCTAGTATACAGTTCACAAGCATGTAATTAATCAGTTTAAACATGAGAATATCAAACATAATTCCAAATTCCCCATGAGAATTTATCGTAAAATTATGAACAAACAGGAGCTCAGACCACCTGTTATGATATGAATGTCCTCACTTCCGAAGTAACGGATCAAAGACAAGTCTGACCAAGGTCAACTCGGAAATATATATTCGAACATTCGGCTCGTTTTACGGGACCACTTGCATCAATTTCGAAAAAAAATGATAGCGATGTTTCACAGCCAAGTCTCTGATAACGTTTATTTGTTAACGCACGCACGCACGCACACACACACACACACACACACACACACACACACACACACACACACACACACACACACACACACACACACACACACACACACACACACACACACACACACACACACACACACACACACACGCACGCGCGCACGCACGCACGCACACAAAGTCATACTCTACCTCCCATACCTTGGGCGTAGCTCAGAAACTGCCAGTAAGCCCAGCAGTCAATAAGAAATTTCGTTTCCAAATGTCAGTTTCACCCCTTGTATTCCCTTCCTGAGGGTCTATGGCATATGTGGAATAGTCCTTGTGAGAGGACATGCCCACATTTACCTCCCATACCCTGGGCGTTGCTCAGAATACAATTATTGCTTGGTGATCTAAATTTTAGTCCATATTTCATTTTTCTTTATGTTCTAATGATATGAAATTGATATCTTCCAAGTTCATGATATACAAAATTATTACAAAATCTTTTACCAATGCAAAGAACCCCATGATTCAAAATACTACTCACACATATATGAAATACAAACAATTTTGTGGTTTAAATATTGAAGAATTTTTTTTTTCAAATAAATTTAAAATAGCAAAAAGGTCTTTTCTACCTTGTTCTTCAACTTTTCCTTGAGTTTGTCGAAATTTGACATCAAAATTTATTAACATCCCTAAAAAATTAAATACATATATCCTTTGACCGTTGTTCATTTTCCTTTTTTATGCCCCCATTTCTAAATATCATAATTTAAGTTAAGTTGAATTTACAGTAGTATCACTTTTTTCTGTGTAATTACAAAGAAAATCAAATATATTTTGAGGAACCTCTGGTGTTTCCGATAAGATTACCATGCCATCAGCATACATGAGTAAATATAATAATATTCAGTGTTTGTATTTCTATACTGTCGCAGTCATGTAAAATTGCGTTTCAAAATCATTGACATACAAAGAGAACATATCAGTGAGAGTACTTCCCCTTGAAATAATCCAGTCAAAATAGCCTGAAATAGATCTGTTGTATTTCGCACAACATATCACATAGTTATATAATGAATTTATCATATCAAATATGTTCCTACCTTTTCTTGATCTGATAAATTTATACCAAATGTTTTCTGTTTACAAAATTAAAAGCCCTTTCATAATCTATAAATGCACAGTATAATATTTTTTGTGTTTCTGAGTCTTGTTAATTGAAGCTTGTAGACATTATAAACATTGCATTACCGTTGTTAGATCTTTACGGAATACAAATTGTGAATACAGGTAAAACACGTGACCTTGTTCTGACTCTACATTAGCTCTGCTATCCTCCTGAATGTCATCCTTGTTATAAATGTATGATTACAATTTAGACTCGTTGTTCTTCTAAACATATTCCAATTTATGTTGGCAGTCCTATAGCATAAAAATTTTAAAGAGACAACGTGCAATTCATACTCTTCGACGTATCGATTTCATGACTAAGGACTCGTTCTAGTCGAGAGATCTTGCTGTAATAACAATTTATCAGTTTAATACTCAAGTCCAAATACTCCAATAAACAAAAGTAGTTATACCTACCTTTTGGCAATATGTATCCATATGTTGCACAAGTTTCTTTACATGATATGTATACACAAACACTCGCTTTTACCTTTTCTATAATGACTATGAATACGATGAAGATTTCTTCCTGCTACGAACGTTCACGTGTTGACAATCGTAGGTGTAAAATAAGGTATGATAATAGGTTTGTGAAATGTAAACAATATGGCAAGGCATATTATATGTTTTTAGGTCACATGAGCTTTTTACATTTTCAACTTCTTCTCAAGAACCACTGTTCAGATTTCATCTACACTTGGCATGTAGCATCGCCATGTAAAGCCGCACAAAGTTTGCGAATGAAAAGGAGCTGGGACCCATAGTTGCCCCCAAAGGGTCCAAAAATGACCAAAACTTGGTACATCTTTAAAAATCTTCTTCTCATGAACCAATGATCAGATGTTTTTCAAATTTTGTATGCATGATTGTACAGTCATTATCTACATAGTTGGCGAATGAAAACGAAATTTGTCAATAAACGAGCCACTAGGGGGCGCTTCAATAACGCAGGATACAAATGTATTACACATTGTTTAATAACTAAAACCTGATCGACTTTTTGTATAAAAGGATATATGAAAAAGTTGTTAGGAATTATATAAGGATCATTTTGACAAAATTTCAAGGTCATGGGGTCAAAGGTCAAGGTCACAGGAAGCTATATAAACGAAAGATATGTTCTTTTTTGTAAAATTTTGCACATTTTTGACTACTTCTCCAGAACCAATGGACCAATTTTAACCAAACTTGACAAGAAGTATAACTATGTAAAGTCGTATAAAGTTTGCGGATGAAAAGGGGATAGGACCAAACATGGCTGTCGTGGTTAAATAGAATGAATGAGTCAGCTGATATTTTTGATTTAACACATGTATCTCCAAAATTATTAAAGCTAGAAGAAAAAAACCGTACCCATAAAATGAGCGTCTTGCAAAAATCTACAAAAATTTTATTTTGGTGGAAATTGTCAGATCGACCCTTATGTAAGTTATTTCCCCTTTTTGTGGATTTTTTATGTATTGGGCTATTTTTTTTTACCTTATCTTGAAATGTATGATAGATAGAGAGAAAGTGAAAGAAGCAAAAATGTTCAGTACGCAAAGATCTACAAAAAGTCAATAGGGCCGAAAATGTCAGGTCGCCCTTTTATGGGAGTTATTTCCCCATTTAAGTGAATTTTTTATGTTTTGGACTGTTTTTGACTTTTATCTTGAAATGTAAGATAGATAGAGAGAAATATGTTCAGTACGCAAAGATCTACAAAAAAAATCAATAGGGCCGAAATTGTCAGGTCGCCCCTTATGGGAGTTTTTTTCCGTTTTAAATGAATTTTTTTTATGTTTTGGGCTGTTTTTTTTACTTTATCTTGAAACGTATGATAGATAGAGAGAAAAAGAAAGGAGAAAAATGTTCAGCACGTAAAGATCTACAAAAACGTCAACAGGGCTGAAATTGCCGGGTCGAACCTTATTGGAGTTATTTCCCCTTTTAAATGGATATCTCATGTTTTGGACAGTTTTGTCCTGTTATCTTGAAAAGTATACTAGATAGAGAGAAAGTGAAAGAAGCAAAACGTTCAGCACACAAAGATCTAGAAAAAAGTCAATAGGGCTGAAATTCCCGGGTCGACCCTTATGGGAGGTATTTACTCTTTTTAGTGGATTTCTCATGTTTTTGTTAAAACCAAAGTTTAGTTATACATGTGTGTTAGTTTTCATTATGTTAACCCGGCTATATATAGCTATAGGGTGACATGCTGCTCTTAGACATTTTTTTAAACCAAATTTTTTTTCAATTAGTTTTCATCTTTCCCAACTAAAGTCTGAGTTGCTGCAGCAGGGCTATAACATATTTTTCTTGAAACCAAGGTTTTGTTATATTAGGTTTTACATATTAGTTTTCATGACGACTACCTAGCTATAACTTGACATGTTGCTAAAAGGCTAAAAGATAGATTTCTTAATACCAATACTTTGTTATTTCAGTATTCTATGGGGTGCTATTTCAGTACATATTCATAATTTCCTGACATTCTGATATTAGAAATACATTTCTTGATATCACAAAATACTTTGTTAAAAAATGGGCATAAACAAATATTTACTGTAATAAAAAATTCCATTATTTCATATCAAAAAATGAATTTTTGATATCATAATATAACGAATAAAAACAAAACAGCACACCATAGTATTGTATTTCTTCTTAAAACTATAAATATCATATTCATATAGCTCATTAGTGTTGAAACCAATATTCCATTATTGTTATTTCTTGGCATATACGACAAAGCCTGACATGCTGTGGCATATAGCTAGCTATTTAAATATTCTTCTTAATCCCAAAGTTTTGTTATATTAGTTTTACATGGTGATAAATATTCATTACATTCTTCTCCATCTTTTAAAATTTCAAATATTACCATTTATTCTGTTAGGCAAAGTTAGAAACATCTTCTTCATGTCTACTTTTTTATTATTACAAATAGATCATTACAGTTATGTGCATTTTCAAAATATTGCCATTTTGTCTCAGTGTCAAATTTAATCTACACAATTGTTAAGCACTACTACATTATTTAACATATAAACAAGTTTTTCTTTTCATCCCTCAAAAAGATTATATATCCACATGTTTTTGTGCATTTTACATTACATTGTAAATTTTCCAGTATTTACTTGCATCACAGGTTAATGTCTTATGAAAAAAATTAAAATAACAAAGTTTATTCCACTGATGCTGACTTTTTAAGATATGATTCGTATATTAGTTTTTCCATGATGTTTACAATCTACATGTATCAAGAATGATATGCTGCTGTATAGCTATTGAGATGTGTTTTAAAAAAAAAACAAGTATGATTAATTAGTTTTCCATTGCAACCTACAATGACAAATTTTAATAAATAAATATAGCATACTATTACAAAAACTATTTGTTTTTAAAATGACAATACATTTTCACAATGCCATACCCAACTCATCATGATCTTGGTAAAAATACCAGCAAAATGCAAGACCAATACCTCTTGCTTCCCATTGCATGGATTAATGTCTGTACATGTAAAAGAACAAAGATGTTATGATTGTGTACATGTAAAGAAACTACTCAACACAAACAAAATGATACTATGACATACATAAAGTTGCTAACATGCATGCACATTAGTACGCCTTTAGCTCGCCTAATAGTACATGTATGATACAGGTGTATATTATATCCCCGCAACCAAGTGGAAAAGGGGTTAAACTGAAATCAGTGTGTGTGTCTGTCTGAAGATACAGTTTTGTTCAGAAGTTCAACTTCGACTAATTTCAACAAAAGTTGATAGAAAACATTCCCAAATGAATAAGATATAAGTTTGTGTGATGAAAAGTGTTTGTGTTCCCTTGGGGACCCATAAGGCAGCCAAAAGATAACATCTTCTAAATTGACTTCAGGTCTTCTTTTCAGTGAGTGGATTTCAACGAAACTTTGCGGGTATCATAAATATTGCTGGGCACTTCAAGTATGTAAACAAAAAAGGTGTGACCCCATAGGGCAAAGGGAAAGAGAAAAAATTAACAAATCTTAATACATTTCCTCATGAACAAACAGTCTGATTGACTTTATATTGAAGGTCTAATGAGCAGGGTGTACAAAATTTGAAAACAAATAATGAATTTTGTCAATAATGACCCAAATAAAAAATGCTGAAATCGTAAAAAAAAATTGACATGGACTGATTTCAACCAAATTTGTTAGAAAGCATTGAAAGATATCTGAGTTCTTGTGACATATATATGTCAACTAATCAGATCGAGACTATTAAACAATTTAAGAATTGTGTTAGATCAACGGATAACTTCCGTTGCCGATCACAACTACTGTGATTTGATGAATTGAACACAATTACTCCTTTATAAATATTCATTAGCTATGAGTGATTTCGGGTACATGAAACTTCGAGTAGGCGAGTGCATAGCGATTCCGGACCGTGGTTTTATGACGATGAGGGTGCCCATCTTTATAAACATTTATGCACATTCCGGGGTTCTAAATTTCTTTGTTTTCGAAACTAAAATCAAACTCGCAAATTTGTAACGTCTTCTTTACTTTATATCCATATAACCTGGCGGGTTGGAGTCTCGTGAACCCTTTCTTGACCTGGACACGTTCCAATTCTAGGTAATAAAGCATAACGACATTAAATTTACACTGATAAGAGTAGTCGTTCTTACTTGTTATCCTACCTACGAGTATCCAGTGGGATATAAAGGTTTTTCCCATAAAGATTGTTATAACCGGAAATTGAGTAGAACCATACGCAAGATACTTAAAAGTTAATCCGCCCCGCCACATTTTGTGAATCGGACAATACCTCTGTCAGCGAAGTAATTCTGAAGCCAATTCATTTCCACAGATAGGTGTATGACATCTCAACACCAAACGGCATTACACGTTTTCCAAATATTTTCCAGAAATCACTCTTGCTTTTTTTTATTATTCATGAAGCCTCAGCCAATGAGAGGCTTTGTTGGTAAATACATGTATACCTTCATAAATAATTCTACAATCAAACAGGGGATTGGCACGAATGAGTTAATCGATGGGCACGAGTCAGCTAAAACATGGGTACGAGTCAACCAATTCGGTTGCCTTGTATATTAATTAACCTTGTTTGTATTTATTGTCGTTACGAGTAAAAATCATTTTTTGATTTTCAAACTCAAATAACTAGAGAACAGAGAATCACTTAGAATTGTAATTAATGGGAAGATAATAACTGTATAGCCATTTTGCGAAGCATATTATTATTTAAAACAAAATTAACAGCCTTGCTGAGCGTACACCGCCGGTCATGGGCCTTTAACGAATTTTGATGTTAAAGTCTGATTGCTTACTGTTCAGTTTAATTTTAATGAAGTATTAATACATATATACACGCGATACAGCGTACTGATTACATCTTACCACTATACACTCAGTGACACTATGGAAAATAGGTCTTCTTAACTAAAAAGTGTTGAGTGTGGCGTAAAACACCATTCAAAATTCAGAATTCTAATTAACAAAAAAAAAAAAAAAAATGGCCTCACTTACAGAGTAAATGCCTCTTCACATGATTATTGTGTTTGTTCTATAAAATATTAAGATGATTGTTCAAAACTATACCTTAATGTACACCTTCTGTAGTTTCATTCAGTATTTACGTTGTAATCCGGATGCCTAAAGCCATTCAATTGTAAGCATTTACGTAATGTATCAGTGAGACACTTACCTCAGTGCTGTGATTGCATTTGCAATTGAAACATGTGTAGATATTTGAGGATCAACATTTTAAATGAATGTATAAATGTTGTTATGAGGATTGATGGGTGCTTGTTTACAATTATTTGTACTTGTTGAACTTGGATCCTTTTAATATTACATTCGGATTGGAATTTATTGTGTATTCGTGTGGATCTCTGAACTGGAACCGAACTGTGAGTTGTGATTTTAATTACTGTAAACTGTCATTTAGATTAAGTTTTTATTTCTGTTATTGTTAATAAAATTTATAAATTTACTTTATTGTGTTCTTGATTTTTGCTGGCATATTTTAAGGTAATTCTGACCTCATAACAGAATTGGGGGCTCGTCCGGGAGCGATCATTTAAGATTTTACAATATTTTGACTTAAATTATTCAGCAAATTTGCTTACTGTTTGAAAATTAAACAGAATGAACGTGATAGAGAATTTGAATTTAAAAAGTTAGAAGAGCGTATGAGAGAGAGAGACAATTTGAGCTAGAGAAATTCAGATTACAATATGAAGTTGGTAAAGCGGCAGACGTTTATTCGGCATTGGGTCTAGGTGATAGTTCAGACTATGACAAGGTGAAGGCTGCGATTTTAAAAGCTTACGAACTTGTACCAGAAGCTTATAGACAGAAATTTAGAAGTTATAAGAAATTTGAAAATAAAACACATGTTGAATTTGCTAGAGAAAAGAAAGATTTATTTGAACAATGGTTACAGTCAAAAAGTGTGAACAAAATTTTTGAAAATGTATGTGAACTCATCCTTGTCGAAGAATTTAAATTATGTGTACATCAAGATTTGAGAACTCATTTAGAAGACAAACATATTAAAACTCTCAATGAGGCGGCAGTTATGTCGGATACCTATGCTCTCACTCACAAAAAGAGTGTTTTGCAAAAGTCATCCGGGAATACTAGTGCTAAACATTATCAGTCAGAGTCTCAGTCATTATCATTTCCCCAGTCCAGTTCACAGCCAAAAGCTCCCGTAGGTGGTCTTACACCCAGTCTAAAACCTGGACGTGTTGAAGGTCTCGGTGATGTAGGGTCATCTCCTGTCAGTGCATATTGTAAGAAAAAGGTCATATTGTTAGTGAATGTTTTCATGATTCTATGGCAAAACCCTTTTTGTCTCAATGATATGTGTCAGTCGGTGCGTCTAGTGAAGCTTTACCTGTTCAGATTTTACGAGATACTGGTGCTGCCCAGACTTTGTTGTTAGAGGGTGTGTTTGCTCTGTCTGAACAGACTTCTGTTGGTGGATCAGTTTTATTACAGGGTGTGGAGCTAGGCACCATTGATGTTCCCCTCCATAGAATTTTTATTAAGTCGGATTTAATCACTGGATCAGTTATTGTAGGTGTTAGACCTACTCTTCCAGTTGAAGGCGTTTCATTGCTGCTAGGCAACGATTTAGCAGGTGGCAGAGTTGTGGCGGATCCGATTGTTTGCAAAGCCGTCACACCTGATGCTAGTTTAGATGATGACAGTGACCTGTATCCAGCATGTGCTCTTACCAGAGCAACGGCGAAAAGGCAACGGACAGAAAGTTCCAAAGTTCCAGTAACCAAGAGTGATAGTTCCATTGACCTTAGTGACACTTTCCTTGCCAATTATGATGACAACCCAGCCAATGATCACACTGCAGACATGTCTCT
Source organism: Atrina japonica (assembly GCA_030159075.1). NCBI lineage: Eukaryota > Metazoa > Mollusca > Bivalvia > Pterioida > Pinnidae > Atrina > Atrina japonica. The sequence continues at coordinate 796,869 of BROG01000307.1, forward strand.
GCACATGATGATGGCTCCTGATGATGATTCCTCACTTGGTATTTATCCAATAGTGGATAAGTTGTCGGACACTCTCAGTCATAAACAATTGATTGCTGAGCAACAGAATGACCAAGAGATACTCAAGCTCCGTGAGAGGGCGCTCCCACCAGAATAGGCGGATAAAGTTGGGGAATGTTTCTATCTCCAAGATGATATCTTAATGCGGAAATGGTGACCACCCGATGCATCTCCAGAGAAGAAATGGTGTGTTGTTCACCAGATTGTGGTCCCAGTGTTATATCGAGGGGATATCATGACTTTAACTCATGACACACCTATGTCAGGTCATTTAGGTGTTAATAAGACATGTTCTAGGATTCTTAATCATTTTTATTGGCCTAGGCTTAGAAATGATGTTTCTCAGTTTTTTAAGTCATGTCCTGTTTGTCAGATGGTTGGTAAGCCTAATCAGAAAATTCCATCTGCCCCCCTCCAGCCCATTCCAGCTTTTGAGGAACCTTTTAGTATAGTGCTGGTTGATTATGTAGGTCCTTTGCCTAGGACTAGCTCTGGAAATCAGTATCTACTTACTATTATGTGTACTTCCACTCGTTTCCCTGAAGCCATCCCTCTTAGGAATATTAAGGCTAAAACCATAGTTAAGGCCCTTTCTAAGTTCTTTAGTTTTGTCGGTCTGCCTACGTGTATACAGTCAGACCAAGATTCAAACTTTATGTCTGTGTTATTTCAACAGGTTATGCATGGGCTAGGTATAAAGCAGTACAAGTCCAGTGCTTATCATCCCGAGTTCCAAGGGGCACTTGAACGTTTTCATCAGACCCTTAAAACTATGATGAAAACTTATTGCTAAGAGTATCAAAAAGACGGGGATGAAGGGGTCCATCTTTTGCTATTTGCTGCACGTGAAGCAATTCAGGAGTCTCTTTGGTTCAGTCCCTTTGAACTTGTTTTTGGTCATTGTGTCAGGGGACCTTTGAAAAGAAAAGTGGTTAAATGATAGTAATGACATGAATTTGTTGGACTGTGTGTCTAAATTTAAAGAAAGATTACATAATGCATGTAAATTAGGACAAGCCAACTTGAAGGGTTCTCATGTCAAAATGAAAGTATGGTATGAAAAAGATGCCAGGAACCGAACTTTTAAGCCAGGTGATAAAGTACATGTACTTGTATTTTTGCCGGTTCCTGGACATCTATTACAAGCTAGATTCTATGGTCCATATGAAATTGAGACTAAGATTAATGACTTGAATTATGTTGTAAAAATACCCGGTCGGCGTAAAGAAAAAAGGGTCTGTCACATTAACATGTTAAAAGAGTACTTTGAAAGAAATGCTGTAAAACCTGTTTCCATCTTGGCCACAATTAGCAATATTTCTGAAAAATCTGTAAATGTCAGTGATGTTAGTGATTGTTGTGTGGAATTCTCGGAGAAGGACTTTCAACAGAGTATCCACTTAAAAAATTCCGAAATTCTCGCCATCATTGATGACAAATCAAAACATATGAATGCGAACCAGAAAGCACAAACAAGAGATTTGATGTTTACATGTAATTGTTCATTTATTTCATACAGAAAGTATTTATTTAACATGTATGTATGTGATTGTAATTGTTTGACTGTATGATTTTATATCAAAGTTTTCATTTACATTCAAACTTTTCTTTAAGGGGGGGGGGGGTTGATGGGTGCTTGTTTACAATTATTTGTACTTGTTGAACTTAGCGGATTAGGACCTTTCTGGAAGATCAGTTGTTTGTTTGTTTGTTCAAGGAATTTCTAAATCTGTCATCATGTTACTATATTTAGCCATAGGGACTTTTCTGAATGTTGTAGAAAGACCATTTTCTTGATTGTTCCTATCTAGCGATTTCTAGAACTGTTTTAGAGTATATATACAGAGATGGTCAGGTCTTCAGGCAGAACAAGTTTAGAACAAGTTTAGAACGAGTTACGAACAGCTGAGACTATTTTTGAGACCAAGTTATAGAGGAGCAGACCATAGTTTTATATTATGATTTATGTGAGATTAGTGCACATCAATATTACATACAAATTGGAATTTATTTTGTATTCGAGTGGATCCTTTTAATATTACATTCGGATTGGAATTTATTGTGTATTCGTGTGGATCTCTGAACTGGAACTGAATGTTAGTTGTGATTTTAATTACTATAAACTGTTATTTAGATTAAGTTTTATTTTGTTATTGTTAATAAAATTTATAAATTTACTTTATTGTGTTCTTGATATTTGCTGGCATATTTTAGGGCAACTCTGACCTCATAACAAAGTATAACGTATGTGTAAAAGTATTATATCCGGAAATATCTATCTTGATATTTTTCCCATTTAATTATCGTCATTAATAGTTCGTTCAGTAAATTAGCGGTAAATGCTTTGGACAAAATCGCGGGATCGATAGCAAGCACGTGCACATGTGTGCAACATTAATGGATGTTGTAAGAATACCTCCGTGGTGTATTTATTTATCGATTTCATCTTCTGTATAATTATCCATTAAATATAATTGATAAACAAAGTGTCATATTTATTTTGAGAGCTCTATTTTTCGATCGTATGAATAAAAGTAAACAAATCAAGGATAACAATTTTCAACCTCAATTTACAGATTAACAGGAGTGTATGTAATATCATATTTAAGTAATACGTCACTTCGTAAAACAGACAACGTACATACATACGTTATAGTTAAATGCACATTCTGGGGAAGTTATTGTAATTTTTGACATTATCTATAGACATTTTTTCCTAAGCGAGGGAAATTAATTAATGTATTAATGGAGTTGTTAGAGGAATTGTTTATTATAAACATTACTTCCCGGAATGTGGCTTAAAATGAACTTTGCTAGGAGAAACAAAGCAAACAAAAATACTTACTTCTCATCAGCATTTTAATTCATTGCTTCGTCAATTCTAATAGATGAGCTGTTTCACAAAGACAGTTGCAGAAAGAAATCTTATCTTTCTAGAAATGACGAAGCATGGTGTCGACCTATGGAGGTTCATTAATATATTAGTTGTTTGAAACCTTTCTTCAGATGATCAGGTAATGAAAACAGCGTATTTGATGTGCCGCACCGACGTCTACCGCAATAATGCTCATTACAGTAATCGATACTCAGGTTTTCATGTAAAATTATGACACATTAGGGAATTTCCCTATTACTATTTTAGCAGAGTTTATTTAATTGCTTTCCTATTGTAATTGTACGTGGCATGTAACTATAAATCATTTCACTCCTTCGACTTGATTGTATATCATTGTATTGCATGATTCTTTTTGACTTGCTTTTATGCAAGAAGATAAGCAAGGATTGTGAAACAAAATCCGGCTTATGAAATGGTGAAGTCCGTCGGTCCGTCTGTCTGTCTGTCCTTCTGCGTCAACAATTTGGTTTAGCTCTTGCTAATGTAGACATGTAGATAGACCTTGATATGAACTATCCATCATAAACTTTGTTTTTGAATCTGGAAGGCAAATCAAAGAAGTAATGAGGGGTGGAGTTTAGATTTATATATGGGGAATTTTTAATATTTCATTAGACTTGAAAATAGTATAGTTTAAAACAATTTAACAATATATTTACTTGTAACAAGTACACTGAAGGCGATATTATCAAGATTCTGGGGTTTCTAGTAGATAATATCTTCGTGGCTGTGCGGAAATTTTTTTTCAACAAATTGTCGGAATTCCATTTGGTACCAATTGTGCACCTCTCTTGGCTGACATCTTTTTGCATTCATATGAAACGGAAACGAACATTTACCATCTCGGTTCAGTTTTATCAATTTTAAATCGATGACGTTCTGTGCATAAATAATTCAGAATTTCAGAAATTTTACCTCGGCCAGATGTATCCATCCTGTTGAGCTAGAGATAAATGAGACGACATAATGCAACACATCTACTTCTTACCTAGATTTACTCCAACTTCACACCTCCCTTTATGACAAACGCGACGATTTCAATTTCCATTTCACAAACTCCCCGTTTTTAAGGGCGAATTTGTTCTACAGAAACTGGTTTTAGTTTTGAACCAGTTTTGTAAACATTCCATTTGTTACATAAACCGGTTTAGAACTGGTTCTGAAATAAAACTGGTTTTTCATTTGTTTTATCCTAAACCCAAATTAGAGTATCAAACCATTCAATATTTATTGTTGTTTAATGTCCCACTCAAGAATATTTCACTGATATGGAGATCAAACCATTCAAACTGTCTCCTGGGTTGGTTTAGTAGGTTTATGCAAGTTTGTTGCTACAACAACATGGCGGTGACAACATGGACCAGTACTAGTATCGGGTACCTTTTAGTGCCTTTATCATTTTATGTACTGGGACAGAAAAAGGTACTCATAACGACAGAGAGACATTTTACAATATTAAAACGGTGAATTGATGAATTCAGACGCCAAATTGATCAGCTATCGATTTTTATTTTGTTTATCATGTTTTAGCGTTTTTATTTTACATGGACATTTAGAATATTAAACCCTAGCAATTCAAAAAGTGGAAACATCATAATCAGGGTTAATAAGATTAATACTTGTTTTGTAGAATTGGTATTATTTTCCTCTTTTTTTTTTACATCTCATATAAAAGTGTGATCTTTCTGTAGGCCTCCACATTTTGGTACATTAAACCGTTTATTTGTTTAGCCACCATAAAACCAATTTTAGTTTAATAAGTGGTTTGCAAACTAATTATAAACCAAAAACCCAAACCGGAATTAGTTTATTTGCAACAAATTCGCCCTATGTAGTAATATTCCATATTCTCCTGCCTATGGCCTCTTCATTTCACATTTTGTGCATTTCTTATGAATGTTTTATTCTGAGAGCGATGCGACTCGCCAATAAACTACTTACACAAGGTTACGTTGTTGATCTCTTGACATCGTCGTTTAAGAAGTTTTATGGTCGATACAGGGATTCTTTTTAAACATTATGACGTCCCCCTCTCAGGAATATTAGATAGCACTCTGAAGCACGGCTATAGACAGTGATTCCCATTCGCCGATCGTGCTTTTCACCAAACTTTACATTTTTAGCGACAATGGCCCGTTCAGCGAACTAGAAATGTTTCCATGGAACATTTGCGACGGGTGTGGCATGCCAACAGAGGACGCTGACTCCTTCCGGGCACTGAAATAAAAGGTGGATACTTAAAATTCAGATTACAATGCTGACAACTTGCACCTGTAAATTTGCCTGTTAGATAACAATTATCTCTAACTTTAATGGTTTTTGATTGAAATGGTTTTTCACAAATTTGGCATGTAGTAGAATTCTGAAAATCACGCTCGTTTTCAGCTGACATATCTAAAAATTCAATATCATTCAATATCTTTTTGATATACATTTCTTCTTCCAATAGCTTCCTGAGAAATGTTTTCTTACATTGGGACATCGATATATCACAGAAGGTTTAGTATAGGGATCATTCATGCAAACAACTTTGTAACCAAAAGAACATGCTTCAAACATGGTTTCATTGGTTGTAATGATTTAGCTGGGTCAGGTAAACAAGTATCAATCTTGCGAGCAAAACATTCGAAATCTGCATAAATACAAAAAGGAACTTTCAGTTTTTTCATAACTTTTGAATTATAATACATTCTCCAATTCAGAAGGATACTGAAAATGTTGTGCATCATACTTTGAACAATATATAATGTGTTCGCTTAAAATGTCCTGTCTAGTAAAACCTTGCATGCAAAAATTACAGAAAAAATGTTTTTTTATTACTTTTAGTTCTTGCTAAAAATAATTAAGATTTGTGATAAGACAGTAGTGAGACTTCTTGTCTTGGGTAAGACATTAAAGAAAGGTGTTTTGCTTCTTTTATTTTAGTTGTATAAATTGGAAATATTTCATTTTCTTCTATTCCAAAAACATTAACAGAAATATATTGTTTTGCTTTTCAAATTTTGAAACACTTGCTATAGTGACGGGATAGTCAATTCCAGACATGCTAACTCATGCTTAAACTTTGTAATGTACTACACGTTCAGCGACAACGTCAGTGACTGGATGAAGAGATGCCAGAACTGACCAGAGAAAACATTTCTGATCCACATTCATGATGTTTAAAATACCATTGAGAAAGCTGAAAGGAGTTGGTATGTAAGATGAACCACCTAAGGTGCGTAAGGAACCGTATTTACTTCTAATTTGATTTTTCTTTTGAGTACCCAGTTTGAACTTCCCCTCATAAATTCTTCAAAAGCAGCAAATATTTTTTGTAAAGCGTATTTAAGTCATATTTTGATAACTCTTCTGAAGATAATAATACATAACTCTAACTACAAAAATGGGGATATGTTTGTACCTTTCCTCCATCTGTTTCTTTTTCTTCTTTTGAACATAAATACCATTTTACGTTTTTAAGTTTCAAACGTCTATCCACAATTTGTTTCATTATTTTGATTTTAAGACTTCCAAAGAATGTTAATAAATCATTTTCATCATAGTCATTAGGATAATAATTCCTTGTATTTGCTGTTCCAATCAAACTGCTTACTTCACTAAATTGATGTCTATATGAGTGTCCTCCAATTTGACTTTTGTATGTATCAGATTGAGCACATTATTTTTCGTTGGTATTTTGTTTTCACTTGGTGAAACTTTCTGCTTTTTGGTTGAATATTCACTACTCAAGGAATCGAACGTTTTTTTTAAACCTGTAAATATTTCTCTCGCATTATCATCAACTTCACCTAACTTCTTCATTAAGTCCTTAAGGAAACCTTCTTCAGCCATCATCTAACTGTAAACTGTAAACGTTGTGAATAAAATCGCTTTTATACGGTAAATATCTGAGAAGTGGTCAATATATATTTCCAAAGTCATTCATTGCAGTTAAGGTGTGTTTAAATTCTAAATGACAACCATTTCCGCTTGACAGCACCGCTATTAAGTGACTTCATAAATGTGTAAACTCCACAAATAATTGTCCACCATACATTTTTTTTTTTGGTTTCTTAAAACGTTTCGATTTTCTTACCTCTTGAGAATTATTTATATGTGAAAGGCTTTCTTTCAAAATTCCATATTTATTCTTTGTATATTTTCCATTTGTTTATTGCTTTCACGTATGTTTTCTCCTTTCTCATACTTTCAATCATTTTCCCCTTTGTTTTATGTAGTATGTTTTCACTATTATTCTTTTTGTCATTCTCTTTAATGATTTGATCATATTTCATTGTACATCTTTTCCAATGTATTCATTCGTGAATTCTTTTTACTTCTTCATTAGTCGTATTACTTTCCAACATTTTATCATCTTTATCATCTAATAATGCATCATATTTAGATTTTGGTAGTAATACTAATTCCCTTGCCATTGTTGATAATGTTTTATCAGGATGGGTAATATGTTGACAACTTTAGTTAATCTTTTTCTTCTCTGTCTATATGTTAAGTCTTTGGCAAGTGCTGCACGAATAACATTTTTATATTTCATTAATTTCTTTATATCACCAACTTGCAAGTCGAAAACATCCATCACTGCATGATAAATAATTTCTGTAAAAAGCTGAAGTTGTTTAATAGAACTATTTTGTATCAACCAAACTTGTGATTTCGTTGCATCCTTTATAAAGAGAATAAAGGTTGTCATTTTTTATGCTGATATATAATAGTGTTTTCTCCAGGCAATATTTTTGTGCGAAGTGATGATGTGATGTTAGAATCGTTTATTATATTAATATCAGGCGCATGCGGACTAACATCTATTTGTAAATATACATACCTCTCTAATGTTGCATTAAGATAGGGATCTCTGAAAAAGAGACTTGTCTTGGGAAAATTTGTCTCCCCAAAGTTTCAGCTTGTGGTTGATCTCTATTATTCTTAAACAAGATAAAGTAATGCGTGTTCAGACTTAGAGTTCTCATCACTTTACCTTTTTGAAACACAAAATATTATACTGATATTTTTGTGATGAGAACTTACACAGAACATTTTCATTAGCTGGAGAGAATCAACTCCATCTGCCATACAACCATCGATGACTACTAATTTGTGTCCGTTCATATCGCCCCATTCTTGAAATATTTCTTCATTCGGTAATCCGTGATGAAAAATGATATTCTCCATTTTGCGATTTAACTCTTCGAACATGGGTTGCCAAGTATAATGTTACTTGTTGGTGTTGTAAACATTCCTTTTTCATTTTGTATGATTTGTTTTTGGTTAAATAAGTTTTACCTGATCCCGAAGGTCCACAAACCATAATTGTAATTGGACTATGAAACTTGATTCCACTTTCTTTCAACCACCAGGGTTAAATAGCGATAATTTCGAAAGTTTGGCTCTAAATTAACGGTATAAAGGGCATTCCCGTGATCAACATCATCACGATTCACATGTAGACCTGAGTCAGTTAACCATTTTCCTGTCGTGGTAAACATTTTAGTCAGAGCATGAATTGTATTCACACCGCTTGCAGAATCATAATTCAGTTTTAGAGGGTTGCCATTTACAGGAATACCATCCACATATAAACCAATTGTTGATAAATTGAAATGTTGAAAATACCATGGATTCTGAGCATATGATCCGCTAGCAGCCTCGGATAAAACAAATGGTATACATACAAAGTTCGGTCGCATTCCTTGAAAAATATTATCATAGGTAAAATTGGTTGATCCTGAGGGTATGGTCATCTGTTTGATCATGGTTTGTGTAAAAGGGTATTTAGCATTTGTCATAGATAATGTTTGACTTTGTGCATATATTACTACAGGGTTCACTTTAACTTTGGCTACTTGCATCTTTATCTCCACAAAAACGACTTTGTAATTTGGACTGGTAGAATTTGTTACCGAACAAAATTAGGGTTTCGACCGATACAATTTAACGCTGACAGTCAATTGATTCAAGAGATACCGATTTATTTTAAATAGATCGTGAAATAGAGGCCATTGAATGTCAACGGCTTTATCACCTTGAAAATATTGTGGCCGATTTTCAAGATTCAAATTGCTTCCAGCAACTATATCAACATCATCCATTTCACCATCTATATCCTTTAACCAAAGTTATGTCGATAGTTGTGAAGATTTTGCATCATATCCATATTGTAACAAAGTTTGAATGAATACTTTGTAAGCATAATGGTTTGTAGTAAAAACGACCGTTCAACCTTGTAAAGAAACATCCACTTGTAAAAAGAGTGCAGGAAGACATAAATTCCCGGGGCCAATGTTTTCATCGCTTGCTATGGCAGTTCCGTCACATTTCTTAATTTTAGCTTTCACGCATATTATTGTGTTTTTCATGTCAATGCAATCCATTCCATTTTGACTAGAAATAACAAATTCTACTGTGGAATCATTGTTTACTAGTGACAATGGTAAAACATCCTGATAATAAATAATTTCCATAGCTGTTTGAGTTGGTGGTAAATCAAATAAAGCCAATTCTAATGGCTGAGCTTTTCGGAAAAAAAATCCTTATTTATTGTAGCCATTGTGCTTTAAATTGTTGCTTGCGTTTGCTCTCTGTTCTGTTATTCTTTTGTGTTGATTTCCTGTTTGTTTTCCTTTATAATTTACCTTTTAACGTCTTTTTTTCGATGTAAAAATCTTATTTGATCTTTTTGACTTTGGTACAATCCTGTTCTTTCTCTTTAAGGTTTGCTTACGTCGACGTTTGTTTTCAAAATAAGAATTATTTTGGGAGTGTTTTCTTTTTAAGACTTTGGAACGATTAATTTCACCCTTTGTTCGGTCTACAGTTTGTTGAACGGGAGACACTAGATTTAAATCTATATTTGAAGTAGATGATTTTTATGTTTATCTAGGAATAGGTAACATGAATTCCAATGAAGTTCCAGTTATGTTCCCACCCCTTTGCTTTAATCCTCTGGATGTATTGTATGTATTTGACTTTCCCATTCCAACATCTTTGTAATATTGCATCCGATTCTCAACATTTGGTATGTAAAGATTGGAAACATCCATTCTTTAGAAATGTACTCGTTCTCAGTTATTAAATACTTGAAATTTTATTTTCCTCTATATTGATAAAAAAGATAAGAACGAAAATGCAGTGTTATCGTCATCCGATTTTGTAAGAATGAGGCTAAATCTCCTTTCTTGTGTCTTATACTAAACTCAGTATCTCTTATTTCAGATATATTGACGTAGATGTAATGAGGATTTATACATTCCTGTGTCCATTTTCCTAACCTGTATGCTTTCACCATTCGCAGGACTTTTTCCTTTTCACCGTCCAAGATGGATTCACCACAGATATCACTATGTATGTCAAAGTTAAAAGTCTTTGAAGGATCAGACATTGAAATATCTACCATTGAAACTTTCCAATTTTCATTTAGATTGAGATCGGATTGTAAATGTGTTTTAAATAGATATGGTTTGTTATTAGGAAAATACTCCAAATTCGTGTCACTGTTGACTGTCATATAAAATGACATTTTAAGAATTCTGTGTCTCTTTGATATCGTTTTCAGACATCCACTGATTATATTTGTTAGGCAAGACTTAAAATTTTACAAGCCATTCTGTTTTATCAGGTCGTTTACGTTTACGAATTTTCTTTTCATTAAACCAAAGTGTATTTTCATCTTTTTCCACTTCTTGTAACTCAGACTGATAAAAATTCCCTATGACTGGCTCATCTAAAAAGATCAGTCAGTTGATATAGTGAAATATTTTGTTTTAAAAATCTTTTTTTCACTTTGAACACTTCTCCTGACCACTTTTGTTGATATGCTCGACTGAAGGGTTGTTTTAAATGAGATATTTGTACAATACTGCCAATCTCTAACTTGAATTTATTTTTATATGAATTTTTTCTCTTTTTAATCAATTTCTTTTTACGTAAATACATATGAGCAAAAAGATTGGCTTCGTTCTCTTTTTAACATCTCTTGGTGCTATCTCTTCAAAGATGTATGGGGAGTAGCATTATATCTATAAGACCTCTCTTTAGTGAAGTAACGTTACATGATAGTCTTCATAATTTTAATTACACGTTCTGCATAGTTTGCTTTAGTTTCATTCTGTGTTGTGAAATAATAGATATTATTATCTATTTTGTAAACCATCTATTACTAAATTCTAAACCTATATCACTACGTATTTTTGGAATAGACATTCCTCTTTTTACTAAATTTTTAAATGTAGATACAATTTCTTTTCCTGTTATCTGTTTCATAGGTTCAATCCATAAAACGGGAGAACACGTCAATCACTATCAAGAGGAATGGAAATCCATCATTATACTATGATATATTGGACACGTCAGCTAAATCAACGTCATATTGAACATTCATACCTTCTACTTCAACTCGAGTTCTTTTAAAGGAATGTCTTACTGACTTTTGTAAACTGTAACTGTCAAGACTTTGGATATATTTTCATATTTTGTGTAAACCTGGACTATTCCAGCCTTGTGATTTCAATGCTTTGTATACCTTCAATGGACTCATGTAAGATCAATCTCATTGGAGGAGAGCATTACACAATCATGTCCAAGTTGGTTGTTTTGTCCCTCTTCACAACCACTGCATACAAACAGTTATCTTACTGTTATTATAATATTTTTGCTTTTATTCTAGTTAATAAATTACAACAAGGTTTAGATAAACTCATTAGCCACGATCCATCAACATACGTAAAAGGAATAAATTCACGGTTGATTTGATATATTTTGGAATATTGTGAAAGGCATAACAAAGAAGGTATATTATTATTTCTTGATATTCAGGCTTTTACTCGGGGGGGGGGGGGGACTGGAACTGTATATTTAAGATATTACAAAAAAGAAAAAAATATAAAGTGGGTAAATAATGTATACAAATTCAATTTTTAAGATTAAAAATAATTGTTGGTTATCAAAAAACACACCAAGAATGTCCAGCATCTCCAATAATCTTTATTCTAGTCGCAGAAATATTATCGATATAAAAAAGGATAATTTTTTTACATGTCTGCTCATGATGTGATGATGATGATGATGATACCACCTTTGTTAAATTAAGCATCACTAGATTCTTGACAGTAATTGAAAATCATCCTTTTTCAAATTTGCTGCTATGTTAAATCTTTATTTAACAATTAAACTCAAGCAAATGATCCATTTTCAACCTTTTTCACAATATATAAAAGTTATGAAAGAAGTCAAACGAAGAAGTAATGGAAATGGCCGGGTACAAAAGATCCCTACTCAAAACCATCAGAAAAAGACAACTACAATTTTTTGGGCACATAAACAGAGCTGATGGAATAGAAAAGCAAATATTGTGTGGAAAGATTTGTGGTACCAAAAGCAGAGGAAGACAACGCACAAAATACACAGACAGTCTGTATAGCTACGCAACGAGGAAAGAATCCCCCAACAATGAACTCATCAGGAGAACTGACAACAGAGAGGAATGGAAGGCCATGATCGCCGATGTCTGCAACAGACCTGGCACATGAAAAAGAAGATAAAAGTTATTGAAAGTCCAACGTAAAGATATTAAATATCAAAATAAAGAATGCCACACCACACCACAAAACAGTTTTTAGTTTTATTAACCTATATTGCGACACGTATTTCGCTTTACAAACGCTCGTCAGGTAATGATCATCAACAAAAATGTATTTAATATATACATGAATCTCATAATGGTAAAGTAAAAACATGTATAAGCAGTTGATGAAATCGATAAGATAACACTTATGTATGAAGCTTAATGCAATGAATAAACAAAATAAATTAATCTGATAAAAATGCTGCTCTTTTGCATAAGATTATATGAAATATGTGGGTTATAACTTATAAAAGTGCTTCAGGATGTATAGCTCAAGGAATCAAATCAGTCTTAGATTATTTAAGAAATGAAGATCAAAATGGCTTTCTCTCAGGAAGATATTTAGGTGAAACATTAGAACTGTATATGAATTTTACTGAACACTACAATATAGCTGGAATGATATTTTTAAAAGACTTTGAAAAAGCCTTTGATTCAATTTCCTGTAATTTTATATTTAAAGTGTTACGATTCTTTAATTTAATAACTCAATAATACAATGGGTAAAAACTTTTACAAATGACATTTTTTCAAATATAAACAAGGGTGACAATCTATCTCAATTAATAAAAATATCTAGGGGATGTAGACAAAGTAATCTTGTTTCAAGTTATTTATTTGTTTTATGTGCGGAAATATTATTACTATTATAAATAATAAAGATATTAAAGGTATAAAAATTAATGATACTGAATATATTTTAAACCAATTTGCGGATAACACAACAATATTTTAGATGGATTAAAACAATCATTAAAACAACCTTGGGTTTGGACAAATATGAGGTCTTAAAATAAATCTGACAAAATCACATGTAATTTGGATAGGCTCTAAAGCATTTAGTCAAGATAAATATTTAAATTGTGAAAGAGTGTCATGGAACAAAACAAAATTTGAATTAATAAGCATCGGTTTTGATGTCTTTGTTCAGTTTCAGTTTTTTTCGGTAGGAGTTACAACATTTAACTTTTACTGATTGCAGTAGTTCCGAAAAGTCTTTAAGAGGCGGCTTTGCACTTGTATTTATTGCACCAATAGCAGGGCATTAGAACATTTTTTTTTATATAAACTTGATAAAACCTAGGCAGATAAAAGTAGATTTTAACACAACAGAAAGGACAGAAAAGACGTTTGAAAAGCGCGAGGATCCGTTCATTCGCACTCAGCAACATTTATAAATATATTTAATTTAAAGTCAATTAAATACCAAATCTGTTGGCTCTTGACAAGTGCCAGTCATCATCCAATTGGCAATGTCAATAGTTTTGCGCTTACTCTCGTCCAATGATTGCAGTTTTTGGCAGATGGAGCAAAACGCTTCGTTTAATGTTTGAGGAGATGTCTTGGTGGTATATTTATCTTTCTTTTTCAAAAACTCGATGTATTTTGTACTATTGGATCCAAGTTCTTTAAGGTATTTAGCTAGTTCCTTGGGCGACTTAAAATCCTCAGTAAATATCATAGCGTCATTTGGTAGATACTCCTTGCTATTAGTTGCACCACGTACGACTGGAATTACATTTTTGTCAAGAGCAAACGCGAAGTATAATTTCTCCGTGGTGTAATCTTTGCATAATACATTTTCGAAAGACAAATAAAATTTATACTTTGTACCGATCATTGCATGACAAGTGTCGTCTTCATTTCCGTTATATGATTTACACGATTTTGTATTTCCACAGGCGCCAAATATATCGACATCAATATACTTTTTCATCTCGTTAACATACAATTCCCGTTTGCTCATTGTTTGGCAGTGGCTGACAATCCAAGCGACATCTCGTGTCTTTTTGCTGTATATTTCGTCATAATTTTTGGACACACCCTGCTTCTTTTGTATGATATCACCGTATCCAAAAAAGAAATCCGAGTCATGTCGATAATTCATGACCCAATTAAATTGACTCTCCCATTGCGGTTCTCTGAATGTTGTAGCTGTATGAGGTGGACTCTCTGATGATGTGAAAATCCACCACTGAGATTTATGTGTGTTAGGGGGATATTTTGGTAAAGTATTGTGAAAAAATATAATAACCTTGCTGATATTTAAATCAGAAATATCGGTGGACACTCTACAGTTGGAAACATTGCACTTATCAAAATCAAATAGATCTTGTCCCGTTTTTATACCTATGCTGTTTTTATATAATAAAATACATTTTTTCTCGGCAACACTTTGCTTTATCACTAGGGGTGACGTCATCTTCTCATCGATGTTTCTTTCGTAATGCTTTGGTCTCGTCGTTGTGATTGATGTTGTCAATCTTATATGGTATTTATTCTCTAACAAAGTTATCTGATCGCCTTTTCTCTCTGTATGTTTTATTACCGGCGAGATGACCGACGCTGTATCTGCCATATCTGGATTTGCTGACCAGTAATGATTGACCGTATATAACAAGATACACGTGCTTAATAACAGTAGAAATTTTCGAAAGTTGCTAAATATCCCGCAAGTCCAAAATACTTTTGCCATTATGCCTACAACGAAAAATAAAAGGAATAATATTACAGCATATTCAGAAAAGAAGATTTTTATGCCACCTGAGGTGACCTATTGCTTTATGCCACCTGAGGTGACCTATTGCTTTATGCCACCTGAGGTGACCTATTGCTAGCGTCTGTTGTCTGTCGTCCTGCGTCTTCCGTTGATAACTTTTAGACATTTTCGACTTCTTAATGAGCCAACTCAAAATAAACCTATTAAGTACTATTGAAGTACTAAATACAGTTCTATACTATATAAGTATACATTGTATATCTAAAGTAATAATAGTAGAAATATTTAATAAAATGTCGGGACAGGCTGTTTGACAATGACAACCGGAATTTCGACTCCTCCAATTTGGATTTTATTAACTGAAAAATTGTACAAATGATGGAAAGTAGAAACGGTTACTCGAAATTTTAATATACGTGTACTACATGTACTACCTCAAACTTATTCTGGCTGAAGTCAAAAAAGGGTTCGAGAGACTCCATCCACCAGGATATATGCATTTTGTTATTCAAGTAGATACAGGTGTTCTGTTCGCTAAATTATTGTCTAGCATTTATCGATTTGGTTTTCTTTACGTTCATTAATCTTAATTTCATTACATCAACCATTCGGTCGTCAAAGTAGTGAATCAAAGAGAAATTGAAATAGTTGATAGGTAATCAATATCATGTTACGCACCGGTAGAAATTGGTTTTATAATTATGCAATTGATTTTGACTTAACAATATCGGAGTTCATTTGATTAGTATTCTAGCACAACTGCTCTAAAATGCAAAGCATTGAGTATTCGTATCCTTCGTGCTATTGCATTACAGTTATAATGAGGTCATTACACTCTGGTACTATTGCATCACAGTTATAATGAGGCCATTACACGCTGGTACTATTGCATTACAGTTATAGTGAGGTCATTACACGCTGGTACTATTGCGTTACAGTTATAATGAGGTCATTACACGCTGGTACTATTGCATTACAGTTATAGTGAGGTCATTACACGCTGGTACTATTGTACTACAGTTATTATATGCTGGTACTACTGTACTACAGTTATAATGAGGTCATTACACGCTGGAACTATTGTGTTACCGTTATAATGAGGTCATTACACGCTGGTACTATTGTACTACAGTTATTATATGCTGGTACTACTGTACTACAGTTATAATGAGGTCATTGCACGCTGGAACTATTGTGTTACCGTTATAATGAGGTCATTACACGCTGGAACTATTGTACTACAGTTATTATATGCTGGTACTACTGTACTACAGTTATAATGAGGCCGTTACACGCTGGAACTATTGTGTTACCGTTATAACGACGTTCTAATATGCTGGAACTATTGTATGACAGTAATAATGAGGTTCCTATACGCTGGTACTATGGTATTATAGTTATAATGATGCCCTTATACGCTGGTTCTGTTGTATTACGCGTACGGTGATAATGAGGTTCTTATACGCTGGTACTAGTGTCTTACAGTTATAATAAGGTTCTTATACGTTATAACTAACGTATTACAGTTATAATGAGGTTCCTATACGCTATAACTAGAGTATTACAGTTATAATGAGGTTCATATACGCTATAGCTAATGTATTACAGTTACACGTAGGTTCATATACACCGGTATTAGTCTATTAAAGTTATAATTATGTTCTTATACACTGGTACTAGTATATTACAGTTATAATGAGGTTCTTATACATTGGTACTTGTGTATTACAGTTATAATGCTGTTTTTATCCGCTGGTACTAGTACATTACAGTTATAATTGGGTTCATATACTATGATACTAGTGTATTACAGTTATAATGGGGTTCTTATACGCTGGTACTAGTATATTGTAGTTATAATGGGACACTTATACGTTGGAACTATTGTATTACAGTTATTATTAGGTTCTTATACGCTGGCACTTTGTGTATAACAGGTAAAATGAGGTTCTTATACGCTGCTACTAGTGCATTGCAGTTATATCGAAGTTCTTACGCAATGCCAATAGTATTGAACTTCTTATGCAATGCTAATAATACAATTTACTTCCTCAAACGTACACTGGCCGAGGTCAAGAAAGAATTCTTGAGACAACATTCACTAGGGTCTATGGGTTTTGTTACTGTAGTAGATACAGGTGTTCTGTTCGCTAAAATATTGTGTCTAGCATTTATCGATTTAATTTTGCTTCATTTTCATTAGTCTTAATTTCACAACACAAACCACGATCATTCCGTCCTGAAAGAAGTGAATCATTAAGAAAGAGAAATGGTTGATAGGTAATCAATATCATGTTTCACACGGGTAGAAATTGGTTTTATAATTATACAAGTGTGTTTTACTCAAAGCGATATGAGCTATCGTAAAATTTAACACGTCCATTTTATGTAATAATTTATCTAATATATAGACCATCTTGTGGTTAGAATAACAAATGCATGCGTATAATTGCAACAATCTTGCCAAACGTAACCAGTGATATTGGTTTTTTTGTCCGGCATTACTTTATGCATTGCAAATTAACTTTGCGTAATTTTTTCGAAGTTTGCAGATTGTCCAATAAGCATGTGTTACTTGCAGATAATATATATTCTATTCTTTTTACCCTTTGCGTTTATATTTGTACATCATTATTTCATACCAAATCAGGCAAAGTTGGTCTTTTCCGTCGTTCCAGAACATTCGATTATGAAATTTTCCACGTGCCGGGAATATCGGGTGATCTCGATCTCGGCTTGATCATTCTTGACACATATGAACTACCCAACACCAACAGACTTGGCGCCAGGATTGTAAAACATGATATCTGTCCCTGATAAGTCTGTCAATTTAAAGCAATATAAGCTGTCACAATGATTATTTTTGTCCCCTGATATATAGTCGAGAATATGATAAAATTTGTGTTCAAATATATTATCAAACACGTAAAACGTTGTAAAATATCTTCTTTTCGAAGTTATTTGTTTAATTTGAATTTAAGTTTTCCCGTACCTTAAAAAATCCAGCTGTATCTCCGTATGCAATGACCTTTCAGATACACTCTTTCGCCATATCAAATGTACTTCGTAATACGTTTAGGGGATCTCGGTCCTTTACGCGCTCGGACTATGTTAAAGTCGGCCGATTTTTATGTGTTTTATATTTACATGACGTGATTTTTATTGGAAAACACGTGTATTATGCAAAATATTTGCTTTTCTACGTTATTTTAAATACCTGAAAAAAATCTGACGAATATATAAATATATCAGGTCACTAAAAGAACATTTTCCGATCTTTAATGTTGCCCTGATACGAAAACCTATTTAGATCATCAAAGATTTTTTTTTTAAAAATCGTTATAACGAGATTTTAAAAACTCGTTATAACGAGAATTAAAAAAAGTCGCTATTACGAGATTTTAATAAGTCGTTATAACGAGATTTCAAAAAAGTCGTTATTACGAGATTTTAAAAAGTCGTAATTACGAGATAAAAAATCGTTATTACGAGACAAAAAGTCGATATTACGAGATTTCAAAATGTAGTTATTTCGAGATTTTAAAAAGTTGTAATTACGAGATAAAAAAGTCGTTATTATGAGATAAAAAGTCGTTATAATGAGATAAAAAATCGTTATTACGAGATAAAAATCATTATTACGACTTTTAAAAGGCGTTATTACGAGATAAAAAAGCCGGCCTGACTGAGTCGGTAGCGCACTCGACTCTTGATCGTGAGGTCGTGAGTTTGAGTCCAGCCGGCGACAAGTTGGTTTCCTGTCCTTCGGATGAGACAGTAAAAATCGAAGTCCCGTGTCGCAGTACGTGTCGGCAAGTTAAAGAACTATTTCTGCTCAATGGCCGTAAATGCCGATCACAGGCCAAAATTTGAAGCCCTTCACCGGCATTTGGTGACGTCTCCATATGAGTGAAAGATTCTTGAGTGGAACTTTTAACAGCAATAAATAAACAAAAACAACAAACGAGATAAAAAGTCGAAATGACGAGTTTTTTGGCATTTTATCAGAGAGAGAGAGAGAGAGAGAGAGAGAGAGAGAGAGAGAGAGAGAGAGAGAGAGAGCAATATCATTTTGATAATTAAAAATAAATTTTGATTAACTCCTCCACTTTATCACTCATAGTTATTCATAAATGATCTTGGGTCCTGTCTTTATTTGATATAATGCCAAGAAACTCTTTTTTGTCTCGTAATAATGGCTTTTAAAACTCGTAATTAATTTTTATCTCGTAATAACGAATTTTATCTCGTAATAACGAATTTTTAATCTCGTAATAACGACTTTTTTAAATCTCGTAATAACGAATTTTTAATCTCGTAATAACGACTTTTTTAAATCTCGTAATAACGACTTTTTATCTCTTTATAAAAACGTTTTATCTCGTAGTAACGACTTTTTATCTCGTAATTTCGACTTTTTAAAATCTCGTAATAACGACCTTTTTATCTCGTTATAACGACTTTTTAAAATCTCCTAATAACGACTTTTTTAAATTTCGTAATAATGACTTTTTTGAAATCTCGTTATAAAGACTTTTTTTTTCATCTTAGTTGACCTCAATAGGCTTTCGTATCCTGAATACTGACGTTGACAAAACTTAAACAATATAACTATGAAAAGTATTCGTACCTCATGTTTTACAATCGTGCCACCATGCCCGGTTGAGTTGGGCAGACCATGTCAAGAATGATAAAGCAGAGAATGCAATGGGTCGAGATCACCCGATATACCCGGCACGTGGACAATTCTAGAAAAGCATGTTTTGAAATGACGAAAAAGACAAACTTTGTATGAAATGATAATGTACGAAAATAAACGCAAAGAGTAATAAGAATAGAATGTGTATAAACTGAAAATAGCACGTGTTCATTGGTCACTCGGTAATCTTTGTAAAAATTATGGAAAGTTAATTTGCAATGCTCAAAGTATGGCGGACAAAAAATAAATGATATTACGGGTTATGTTTGGCAAGATTGTTGCAATTTTACACATGCATTTGTTATTCTCAGCACCAGACGGTCTCTTTGGAATGTATATGAGATACAATATCACATAAAATGGGCATGTAAAGTTTTTTCACCTACGACAGCTCATATCGCTTTAATGAAATATTTTGCCGGAAAATAAACGATTCGCAATGTGATTATGAACTCTGTGGGCTTTTACAATTGAACATTTCTGAGATGAATACCCAGCTGGACCATGGTGAATCGATGATTGTGTGTCTGGAAGCTAGAGAATACGTCACTGGGATTCGCAATTAATCTATCAACGATAAAGGTCATAATTCAATGTCTGGAGGATACTGGGCCAAAATTCTGCCCCGAATTAAGTTAACTTTCTGTTTATCCAAACTTCCCTTGAGATGGGTAAGCAATATGATTTACCCTCGGATTACTAGGCGTATTTTCGCGTCGGAGGACATATTCCAAATTTCAAATATGACCGTATTTTATCAGATGCGTAAAACATAACACCGTAATGAAATATTGCCTCACAATTAATCAAACACTTACAATTATGTGTAGTGACCAGGGACATCGTGCCCATAAAGTTGATAAAATAGGCGTGAGCCCTTTGATTTTTCTATAAAAGGTCGGGAAAGGAAAAACAATTTTCCCAAAATGTTCGTGCTCCGCTCCGCGAATAATTTTTTAATTTACACTTACTCAAACTTTAAATCCTCAGTCGGCTTTTGATGATGTATGCATTGCATTACAATAAGTAAAATTTTTGTTTGCACAGTTTTGTATTGTATTACAGTAATAATGAGTTTCGTATACGCTGGCATTATTACATTATAATTATAATGAAGTTCGTATACGGTGGTACTATTGTATTGCATTTATAATGAGGTCCCTATACGCTGGTACAAGTGTGTTACAGTTATAATAAGGCTCCTATATGCTGACAATAGTGTATTGCATTTATAATGAGGCTCCTGTACGCTGGTACTAGTGTAATGAAGTTCTCATACACTGGTACAAGTGTGTTACAGTTATAATGAAGTTCTCATACACTGGTACAGGTGTGTTACAGTTATAATGAAGTTCTCATACACTGGTACAAGTGTGTTACAGTTATAATGAAGTTCTCATACACTGGTACAAGTGTGTTACAGTTATAGTGAAGTTCTCATACACTGCTGAGAATAGTGTATTGCATTTATAATGAGGCTCCTGTACGCTGGTACTAGTGTAATGAAGTTCTCATACACTGGTACAAGTGTGTTACAGTTATAATGAAGTTCTCATACACTGGTACAGGTGTGTTACAGTTATAATGAAGTTCTCATACACTGGTACAGGTGTGTTACAGTTATAATGAAGTTCTCATACACTGGTACAAGTGTGTTACAGTTATAGTGAAGTTCTCATACACTGGTACAAGTGTGTTACAATTATAATGAAGTTCTCATACACTGGTACAAGTGTGTTACAGTTATAATGAAGTTCTCATATACTGGTACAAGTGTGTTACAGTTATAATGAAGTTCTCATACACTGGTACAAGTGTTACGGTTATAATGAAGTTCTCATACACTGGTACAAGTGTGTTACAGTTATAATGAAGTTCTCATACACTGGTACAAGTGTGTTACAGTTACAATAAGGCTATTATATGCTGACAATACTGCATTGCATTAATAATGAGGCTCCTATACGCTGGTACTAGTGTAATGCCGTTAAAATGAGGTTCCTATACACTGGTACTATTATATTACAGTTAGATCATTCTTTATGTGTCCTTTATACCGAACTACATCTAGTGGTTGATACTGATATTATTGAGAGTGCATAGGGATATACTTCGTGTTGCTATTTCTAACCCTTTGTGGTTTGACATCTTACACCCTGTACATACATAATTATATTTTAATGTCATATATACTGTACACCTACTATGCCATTACCTAAACCGTGATGTTGACATCTTTCTTTACGCCCTGTACATACTGATATATAATGTTATATGAGTGTACACCTGCTATGTCATTACCTACACTCTGTACATACTTATATATAATGTTATATATAGTGTACACCGTGTACACCTTCTACGTCATTACCTACACCCTGTACATACTTATATATAATGTTATATATAGTGTACACCTTCTACGTCATTACCTACACCCTGTACATACTTATATATAATGTTATATATAGTGTACACCGTGTACACCTGCTACGTCATTACCTACACCCTGTGCATGCTTATATATAATGTACACCTGCTATGCTATTACTTACACCGTGTGGTTGACATGTTTACTTACAACCTGTACATACTTATATTTAATGTTATATATAGTGTACACCTGCTATGCTATTACAAACACCGTGTGGTTGACATCTTTCCTTACACCCTATACATACTTGTGTATAATGTTGTATATAGTGCACACCTTCTATGCTATTACCTACACTGTGTGGTAGACATCATTCCTTCCACCCTGTACATACTTATATATAAAGTTACATATAGTCTACACCTGCTACGCTATTACCTACGCCCTGTACATAATTATATAATGTTCTTTATATTGTACACCTGCTATGCTATTACCTTCACCGTGTGGTTGACATCCAAACTCATGCCAAATACACAATCCCACATTAGGACCCAAAGTCACAAGCTCAACAAACTACCCAAGATTTTCAGGTAAAACACAAAAACTTGATAGCATATTCAATGTAATTGTTAAGAATTATGACAAATCATGTCCATTTGATGAAAAGTTGAGAAATATTGATAATTTCTCTGTACAAACGCAAATACCGAGTACCGTTCTCAACATCTTTATTCAGTCTTTCGGAAGAAAATCATAGTATGATCTAAATATTTGTATGGGAATAATGAAAAATCATGACGTGTAGGAAATATAAATCCAGACGTTTTACCAACGACTATATAATCAGGACAATGATAATAAAGAGATGATCTGGTGTGTGTGTGTGTGTGAATAGCACAGTTATAATTATTATAGATATGATATAGACATTGTGCAATACTTTGGTTACACATTTCATATATTACTGTTAATTTTGTTTTGATAATATGTTTACTGTTAAAACTGGTAATTGGATTCCTAGAGAAGTTATACAGAGTGTTCAATTTCTAATCTACAACTGGCGATTAATACTAGGGCATTAAGTTTCCGAATAATTACATTTGATATTGTTTATTTTATTTCCGAAAAATATAGATCCGTGTCGGTCCATTGGAAAAGCATTATGTTAGAATAATGGATTGCATCCTTTCAAAATTCAATATTTTATACAATACATAACAAAATAGCAGAAGCACATATCCGGATAATGACATCGCAATTGGTATCAATATTGCTTTTGTATTTTATACACTCGAATGCATTGTCGATCCTCATGAATATTCAACGTCATGAATAGTAAGTCCTACCTGTAGTAATGACATGGTTGATAAAATCATTTTGTACTTGTGAACCGTACATTTTTAGCAATATTCTTAAGTCTGCCGAGTATGAAATGAAATAATAACACACTGTAAACAAACAGACAACACTCAACCCCTTTCCCTGCCATAAAACTGATTAGTATACTTTTAACCGCATGGATTTCACAAACACAGAATACATGACAATACGGTTCGGAGAAATCGCATGAGTGCTTTGTAACACGAGATAATATTTGGAGTTTACAAAGGTGAATTTTAACGTGTTTACTATGTACATTTCGCAATATAGAATATACACAGCATGTAAATTACAAGATACATGGACTTACCTTATCTTATTTTTATCATTGGAGCAAAGGAAATGTTTACTTCACATTCTTCAGCATTACCTTCGATCGTCAGTTCCGATACTGAAGACTCTTACCAGCTACATTATTACCATACAAATTTGAATCACGGGGAAATATTTTAGGGGTTGACACCCATAATGTAATTTAAAGAAAAATGAATTTCCTGTCTACGCTTGACTGGGAATTTATTCACTGTAAAAAGCTCAAAAGGTAAATATCAAATGTTAACAGGATATTATACTTAGAGTGTGTCAATGTTATATATATATATTGTTTGAAATGCATTAAAAGTCAATACGTAATTGCCCTTATCACCAGTTTATGCATGAATACCTACAGCCAGTGATCCATGTATATTGCCCGATTCACATAAGATGGCGGGGCAGAGTAAACTTTTGATTAGCATACGAATGATTCTATCACAACGGGTTTTGTGTCGAGATTTGATGTTGTCGTATGTGATGATGTTGTGTCTTAGATGTTGTCGCTGGAGTCGTGTCCGCTGTTGTGTTGTAACGAACGGGGTGAGGGAATGTTGGCGAGAAGAAGAGTAAGTCGGTGTGTGTGGCTCTGTGGGCTGTAAATAGAGAGAGTTCCGTATTCCCTGTGGTTCACCAAAATACAACTCCAGGAAGAACACTGAATAGGTTAATCCGTATTTATTGTCAAGCCGCAAAGATGAACAGTAAATCACAAATATATAAAAATCAAATGTAAATAGTCCAAAACAGTGAATGATAAGTAAAAGTCCTGAATAAAAATACAAGTTAATACTGTAGTTGGCTTTGTGACCAGTAGTATACCTGGTCTCCAAAACAAAGTAAAGAGTCGGTGTTATCAGTAGTGTGTCTGATTTCCGAACTGAGGAATAAAATTTTACAAAGTATTTATGAGAATTTGGGACAATAGTTTGTAAATAATGGATCTAGTATAAGTTTGAAAGGTGTTGAGTAAATTACTAAACAATAGCAATTTAAATCTTACACAGATGTACATTCACATAATTGGGACGTTAGATATAATTAGTATATAATTGCTTTGACAGTAATAAAAATAATCATGTCAAGAGAGGATTAAGTAAGTGTCCAGTATTATAATTTTTGTCCAGGTGTCACAAAGTCTAAGAACATATGATGGGAAAACATAAACAATTGAATCTGTAAATTGCTAATTCTAATCCTTGTGTGACAGAGAAAATTAAACAGTAAACATACATGTGAAAATAGAAACATAATTTTGTGTTTTCAAAAGTCCAGAAATGATTTAAATTAAATGTCTGAATTCAGCTTGGTGACAATTCTACTGAGTTTTCGGTAATGACAGACTGCACGGGAAAAACGTTTTATCCCTCACTGGATACTCTCCAATGTATGGTGACAAGTAGGAACGATCACTCTGGTCAGTGTAATTGTAATGTTATGCTTTATTACCTAAAATTTAAACTCGTCCGGGTCAAAAAAGTGTTCACAAGACTCCACCCGCCAGGTTAAATGGATTTTACTTTTTTTAAATACCTTTAGCACATAGAATATGATTATGTATATTTTGACATGAAACCCCAACATATAAGACTGATTTGGTTAAAAATGGCAAAGTGAAGTTATACTTTGACATGAAGATCAACAGTACATGAAGATATATAGTCATTTGTTTACAGTTCGCTGTTATTGTCACATCTTACCTCTCCTGTGTCAAGCCAGCTGTCAATACCAGCGTCAATAATATCCACGAGATAAGGCGCGTTTGTTTTAAAATGTTACGGCGTATTCCTAATATATTTCAATTAATTATTTTTTATTATTATATAAATATTACAAGGGCGTAGGACAAGGGGACAGCGGGGGCACATGTCCTCCCCACTTTTGAAACTGGGGAGGGCACAAGTATTTTTGTGTCCACCCCAATTTTTGACGTAATTTCTTTCATCACACAGCAATATTTTTTATATACTTGATTTTTTCAAAGCAGTAGTTATGATTCTTGAATAATTGTTTTTTCGGAATCCGTACTTATTATTAACAAAATGTTTGTGCCTCGCTACGCTGGAACAAAAACAATTACATTATATATACTCTTCCTTCCCTGTTGCCCATCATTTCGGTAAATAAATTTTCATTTTCTTTTCCTCAGCTTGTATGAATATGAATATTTTTATCTGAATATATCAATATGATAAAAATATGAAAATGAATATGAAAATTTATTTGTAAACTTAACAAATTTTGCATTGTATCAAAATGCAAGTTATATCTCACCTTTTATTTACACATTACATGTATGTACCGGGGCGGCCAGGGGGTGCCCCCTCCCCACACTTTCTCACATACCAATTTTATCATACATTAACAACACGTCTTGAATCCAGTAAAATACTTCTCAGAACTTTAAATATATATATATATATATATATATATATATATACATACATACATTAGTTCGATGAGCGGGTCAAATTCGGTAAAAGGTCAAGTTTTGATGAGTTCAAGTTCGATGAAAAGCATAACTGGTGAAACGGAGTCACTGTCTGTGGCCGTGATCCAGAATACTATCTAATATCTCTGAGAGGGGGACTTCATAATGTTTAACATGATCCCCGTATCGACCATAAAACTTCTTAAACGACTCCTCCAAGCGTTCAACAACGTAACCTTGTGTAAGTAGTTTATTGGCTAGTCGTTTAGCTCTCGGAATAAAACATTCATAAGAAGAGCATGCTTGGCATAACGTATAAGTTGTGAAATGAAAACGCCATAGGCAGGAGAAGATGGAATATTATTACTTAGAAACGTGAAGTTTGTGATAATTGAAATCGTCTCGTTTGTCATAGAGGGATGTTTGAAGTTGTCCGTCTATTCCAATCGACAGGAGTAAATCTAGGTAAGAAGCAGATGTGTTGCTCTCTGTCGTCTCATTGATCTCTAGCTCAACAGGATACATCTGGCCGAGGTAATTCTGAAATTCGGAATTATTTATGGACAGAACATCGTCGATATACCTGTAAGTAAAATTGAACCGAGATGCTAAATGCATTGCCCCAGATGTATGACTTTGTTTACCATGGAAACATTCAGAACCGCGTGTTTCGAGATCACATGGTCTGCTATAGAGTTTTACAATAGGCATGTAATTATAAGACGGTACATATAACATTGTGTATGTAAGCAAAGAATATCCTTAGTCCTAAATGTGATGTTTAAAATATATGATGTTGTTAACGTTTGTCAACAGAAACTTGTAATCGAATAATAACGTATTTGCTAATCTCTGGGTTTTCAATAATTTTGAAAAAATAATATATGAGAGCAAGTTCTGTCTAACCAGGCAAAACACGCATTACAAAAATCTTGAATAGGATTTCGAGGGGTTTATATTTCATGGTAACCTTTTTTTCAATTTGACGGATATTTTCAATTTAATAGGGAACATCAGGGAATCTCTTGCACATAAGTTGCTTATAATGTGTATTAGGACATAGTTATTCTGTAGATTATATCCTACACTTTTTATCAATGTATCAACGACTATTATAACTTTGAATTATTTCTTTTATATATCTACTGATATTTACTTATGTCAAATTAATCGATAAAACTAGCTTATTTCCTAAAGTTCGCCGACAATTATAATTTCAGTGTATAGAAGTGTGTCAGCTATTAGGCTATTTCTCTGTGTGCAGTACGTTCTGTGTAAGCCTGTCAGAACATTTCCAACTCGACATTTACCGATATAACACACGACACAAACGTATCAAAATGGCAGCTCCCAGTTTCGCCGGGATGAACGAAGAGCTACAAGATTTATCAGACACTTGCTATTGTTAATTTGATGTATATGGAATGTTCAGTCTATCACCGCTTCACTGGAGATGATGGTGTCGAAGGATATTTTTACATGTTAAAATGATATGATATCGTAAACAAACGAATAACCAGAAACAAGTACGTGATAAAATGTGAAAAAAGAATACTCCGACTACGCGTAGGCGAAATGGTGTTATTTTATTGCATGTGTAATAATACAGAATTATAACAGCTCAGTGAATTAATACAGTTCAATACACCGTGCAATATCTAATTCAAATAATTTAAAATACTTTATGGCGTGTTTTAAAACGGAATTGATTTACTCATATAAATTCACTCCAATATAGATAACAAAGAAACAAAGAAACTGGGACTTGAAAGAACAAGAACAGTTATACTGTTAATTGGATTATGTGGTAACATAATGTGAACATCAAGGAAGTAGATTATGAAGTTTGCAAGAAATCAAATTTATCAAAATACAGAATACAGAATCAAATAGGGTCATGTTTACACACGATTGCATGTTGTACCTTAACTAACGAACTAACATATCATAATTTCTTCATACGGGAGTATTAGTGCCTTCGTACGACACATTTCTGGGTTGAACAAATCTGCATATCTTCCTCCCAACTCGGAAATAAATACATATTTTTAACACATTTGTAGTTCTACATTTTGTATTCCAAAATCATTGCAATTACTTCAAACTCAAAATAACTTTGAAAACTAATTTTGCAGTGCCTGGACATCAACCATCTTCTACACAACACTGTCACATGTTCATGTGCTTCATCTCCTTTCAAATACAATCCTATCGGGCATGTCATCACCGCCGACGTTTCTATTGTTGAAAATGAAAGCCTCAAAAATCTTATTTTAAGGGGCCCTAAATACCGACAAGCCCGTTCCTTTAATTGGCGTCAGAATTTCAATTTAGTTATGAATTCTGTCGAAGATTATGCCAGACGATGGGCCAAACATGAAGACGTAGAACCAGACACTTTGTCTGAATGGCTAAAAGCCATACGATGGTTGATAAAATCTCTTATTCGAAAACTTAAAGGGACTCTGTATTTAGTGATCCAGAAGTAGTAACTGAACTGGATAGATTACATGACCAATATGTACTGGTACCAGCCTACAAAGCCTCCAATAATATAGTTTTTATTTGTAAGGCACATTACTATAATTGTTTATTAGAGTATATATAATGTAATTGTTTTGGCCGAGCGTAGCGAGTCGCGAACATTTTTGTAATACTAAGTACGGTTTCCGGAAAATCAATTATTCAGGAATTATAACTACTGCTTTGAGTAAATCGAGTACTTAAAAAAGTTGTGGCTATGTGATAAAAGAAATTGCGTCAAAAAGTGTGTGTGTGTTTGTGTCTGTGTGGAAGTTTCAAAAGTGCGGGACACGTACTCCCGCTGCCCTCCCCCTTTTTCCTACGCCATTGGAAGCTGTAAAGTCAGAAAAAACAACAGCACAATGTGTATTCGCGTGAACAAGTATTTTCGTATGATTTGCCTTACCCTTCAAATAAAACCACTGCGCTCTAAAAACCGTTCTGTGTTGCTATAGTATAACATTGTTTACCAAAATTTAATTCAGTAAAATAGCTGAAAAATGTTTTGAAAGAGACAGGAAATCTAATCTACTTAATTTTATACCGGTGACAAGTAAAATCGGGATAACATATGCAAATATATTCTGTGCATTATACAGTAATGAGAAGCAAGTTGAACTTTGGAATTTAGAAACAACTAGAACTGATTTAAGGGAAACTCTACCAGAACATAATTTAACGGTGCTGCTAAAAAAATTGTTGGTGCCATTGACTTGACTCCAATTCCGTTATCCAATGTACGTTCCAAAATATGTATCGGCACATGTACAATTGATCAAGACAGAAATCGAACTGCACATTGTTCTAAATATCACGAAACTGTAACGTATGATAACCAAGTTTTCAAAAATCACCCCTGCATTGACAAAGATCGTTTTCGTGATTGCTCCAATCATCCCCGCTGTCAAGTTGAGTGTATTGAATAAAAAAGACAATTAGAATGGATTGCTATATCAAGGATAGAAAACTCCTATTAAATTATAAAGCTGATACTATGTGGCGCTTCAACCGATTTGTCACTAGTGAAAAGAGTTTACTACAAAGATATGCGACAATTCTGTTGTGTATTTATTATATTAATAATTTAATCAGTTTAACGTCATATGTTCTATATTCTTTCTTATAAGGATATTGCATGTAACTATAAAACGATAAACTTGCGTTTAATTTATAGAGAAACGTTTACTGAGTAAACAAGAATAAGTCAAACTTAACTCTTGTTTGGATTCATTACAAATCTCCTATCTGGAGACATTTACTAGAGTGAATCATAGTGATTTACTTGAACGTGTTTATGAAAATAAACTTAAAAAGTTTTCAAAACCAATGTGCAGAACTAGGTTCTATAAATCAGCTTTATTACCAAACGACAAAAATTTGCTGATGAATTCGTTGGCGAGATTTCAGACACTGTTTTGGTTTAAATACACACGCCGCCATATTCACCTTACACTTTCAACTATAGAGAAAATTGATGGAAATGGTGAAATACATAGAGAGTATACGCCGAAATATAAATAAAATATTAAAAATCTCATATACCAAAGTATAAATCTTTAGGATGTCCAGTATATAGATACAAATCTGGTACAAACACGGACCTCTGGAAACCAAAACGTGAGAATAAGTGCCATGGAGGAGTAAGCAATCCCTGTCGACCGGTCACAACCGCTGTGAGTCCAAAGTCAAGTCCAAATGAAATACGTGAGGAACGAACGAATCCTCGTCACAACTGGTACAGATGTCTCAACCACCGCCAAAGAAAAGGCAACTCAACCATTCACTTAGTGAAACAGAGTAATAGCAAACAAGACTATTATACCGACTGTAAAATTTGCGGAACGTTGACATCAAACGCGGCCTTCGATATCCCTGTGTCAATAATTTGTGAGGGAGTAGTTTACATCTGTAGATGAAATGTTCATATGTTGAACATGCCTGGCATATCGGATCATTTGTAAAATATGAACACTCTAAACACTTTGGTCCCCCTTACTTTTGCTTTATGTGCCTCCTCCATGTTTTGTAAGTATGTCTCTATAGAGTTTGTTATTCCTGGCAAGATTGATAGAAGTCGATTTAGCCCCATTATCATTCTGGTCATTCTAAACTATACTCAATTTGCTTTGTGTTCTGCTTTAAACATTTACCAAAAAAAAAAACCCAAAAAAAAACCGAAAAAAAAAAACAAAAAAAAACAAAACAAAAAAAAACTGAAAAGAAGATAAAACTTCCACATGTGCATCCTATGCTATGTCGTTAAAGGATATTGTGATACGGTCCGTAGGTTTACACATAACACGCCTAACTATGTCTTGTACGTGAAATAGATATGGTAATGGTGATTTGTATTGCACATTGGAATATATATATATATATATATATATATATATATATATATATATATATATATATATATATATATATATATATATATATATATATATATATATATATATATATATATATATATACAGTGAACCCTCTTTACAACGACCGTGTTTGTTCCCACGTGGGAATGACGTTATATCGAATTTGTCACTGTAACGAATTTGATGTAGTGGCATTTCAAAGTTAGCTCCCTTGAGTATCATTTACGCATATATGTACATGTAAATAAATAAACTTACAATAACAAATATCATTATTTTATTTCATATAATTTTCAACCTTTTACTAGTCATATTTATGCATGTTCATATTGTAAACATCAATGCACAATTATTTTCTCGGTCGTTTATCGTGAATCGTTGATATCGTGAAATGCACGGATCATATACAACATGCCCGAAATACCCGAATGTAGTAGTATATCTCCTGATTCCGAGTTAGATTAATTATTTTTTAAATAAAAAGCTCACCGATTGCGGTTCACAAATAAAGTTTTACTAAAATGTCTACGATTATCGTAAGTATTGAAGTATTTTAATGATCCGCGGCATGGACATGTAGCGTAATGGAACTTGTCAACAATATATTAATTTATTTATTATTTATTTATCTTTTTTTGTTTAATTTGTACACAGTTTGTATGTCTCTTCCTGTCGCTTGAGTTCTAACGAAACCTACTGCCTACTCTACAGGTAGGGATGATTCAAGCGCTAATCGCTGACACCTAGACAATCACCTATCAGTGCAGATTAAGAACAAACGACGGTGTAATTGTTTTATTGACACAATTATTTTTACCTGTGCTCTCAACCGTGAAGAAAATCAAGACTGAAAACAATAGCCGGAATAGCGGGTGGGATGTACTGCGATGTTATGCCGTTGTAAAGAGTTTATTTACATTGAGTTTTGTACATTTGTTCCCGGAATCTGATGTCGGAGTCGGATACCGAATATTCCGTTGTAATGAGTACTTTTTATGTACATGTACGTTTGTTCACTGTACGGGTTCACTGTATATATATATATATATATATATATATATATATATATATATATATATATATATATATATATATATATATATATATATATATATATATATATAGAGAGAGAGAGAGAGAGAGAGAGAGAGAGAGAGATTCTTTTAATCTGGACTGGACATAATTGCTTTTAATATTTGCAACTGAATTTAAATTTTGAACGGTGTTTTACAACACAATCATAATTTTTCATGGTGGCGGGCAATAATCGGTGCTGCGCTATAATCAGCAGTGAAAGACTTCACTGTACAAAGCGCAATATTCTTACCACTCGGCCACGATAACCAGCAGGCTTCACTGTTCAAAGCTCGATGTTCTTACCACCCGGCCACGATAGCCAGAAGATTTCAATGTTCAAACCTCTCGGCCACGATAACCAGCAGACTTCACTGCTCAAAAGGCGATGCTCTTACCACCCGGCCACGATAACCAGCAGACTTCACTGTTCAAAGCTCGATGTTCTTACCACCCGGCCACGATAACCAGCAGACCTCACTGTTCAAACCACTCGGCCATGGTAACCAGCAGACTTCACTGTTCAAAGCTCGATGTTCTTACCACCCGGCCACGATAACCAGCAGACTTCACTGTTCAAAGCTCGATGTTCTTACCACCCGGCCACGATAACCAGCAGACTTCACTGTTCAAAGCTCGATATTCTTACCATTCGGCCACGATAACCAGCAGACCTCACTGTTCAAACCACTCGGCCATGGTAACCAGCAGACTTCACTGTTCAAAGCTCGATGTTCTTACCAACCGGCCACGATAACCAGCAGACTTCACTGTTCAAAGCTCGATATTCTTACCATTCGGCCACGATAGCCAGCAGATTTCACTGTTCAAACCACTCGGCCATGGTAACCAGCAGATTTCACTGTTCAAACCACTCGGCCATGGTAACCAGCAGACTTCACTGTTCAAACCATTCGGCCATGGTAACCAGCAAACTTCACTGTTCAAACCACTCGGCCATGGTAACCAGCAGACTTCACTGTTCAAACCACTCGGCCATGGTAACCAGCAGACTTCACTGTTCAAACCACTCGGCCATGGTAACCAGCAAACTTCACTGTTCAAACTACTCGGCCATGGTATCCAGCAGACTTCACTGTTCAAACCACTCGGCCATGGTAACCAGCAAACTTCACTGTTCAAACCACTCGGCCACGATAACCAGCAGACTTCACTGTTCAAACCACTCGGCCATGGTAACCAGCAAACTTCACTGTTCAAACCACTCGGCCACGATAACCAGCAGACTTCACTGTTCAAACCACTCGGCCACAATAACCAGCAGACTTCACTGTTCAAACCACTCGGCCATGGTAACAAACAGACTTCACTGTTCAAACAACCCGGCCGCGATAACCAGCAGACTTCACTGTTCAAACCACTCGGCCATGATAACCAGCAGACTTCACTGTTCAAACTACTCGGCCATGGTAACCAGCAAACTTCACTGTTCAAACCACTCGGCCACGATAACCAGCAGACTTCACTGTTCAAACCACTCGGCCATGATAACCAGCAGACTTCACTGTTCAAACCACTCGGCCATGGTAACCAGCAAACTTCACTGTTCAAACCACCCGGCCACGATAACCAGCAGACTTCACTGTTCAAACCACTCGGCCACGATAACCAGCAGACTTCACTGTTCAAACCACTCGGCCATGGTAACCAGCAAACTTCACTGTTCAAACCACTCGGCCACGATAACCAGCAGACTTCACTGTTCAAACCACTCGGCCATGGTAACCAGCAAACTTCACTGTTCAAACCACTCGGCCATGGTAACCAGCAGACTTCACTGTTCAAAGCTCGATGTTCTTACCACTCAGCCACGGGGTTCCTATATTTATTGTTTATTTAAATATTGCGATTGGTATTCAAGAAAACAATCAGAAACGTGTGATTCGTGATATCATGATCCATGATGATTTCATATAGAGCTTTGTTTGTTTCCTAGTTTCATTGTTGATTTACATCAAACAAAGAATTGTTGAGATGTCGCCGACTTTATGTGAAGTGCTATACATTTTGGCCTGTGCGATGGACTGACGCCAATGCAGTGAGGGTTCTTTTACGTGCCATGCCTTCCGCGGCACAGGACAGCGGTTATCAGTTTCATCCGAAAGACTCGTGACTCTCACTTCGTGAAAGCCGAGCACTTGGCGAAGGAACAGTCATTGCCATTTTAAAGTATCAGGTATAAGCTGGTCCGGGTATCGAACCCGGGACCTTCGCTTGCGAGTCGAACGTTCTACGAAAAGACCACTGCAAGCGGTATAGAGGTTAGTTATAGGTATATCTTACAATGGAAAATACCCCATAGTGTATATACTTGTAAATAATTAAAACTATGATGAATATATCAAATACAACGTATATGATATACTTTTTTCACTTAATGTTATGCTTCAAATACATGTATTTGAAATTACTTACAATGAAAACAAAAAGACTATTGAGATTTCATATAACATGTACATGATCTGTAGTATTAAGTAATGGACAAATCTTGTATTTGAATGAACAATAAATTAAACTATACAATGGCTTCATATAACAGATAACTTTTACTTCCGACACATTTAATAATCCGTGTATCAAAGATAAAAGTGTACGTAGAAAATAGTATATGTCAGATGTCACGAGTTTAAGTGTGAGATGGATGGAATATGCCCGATTGAAATAAATCCGTCCATGGTAATGCTACGCAAAGGTTATGTGCATTAAAGAGAAAGTATGTTGTTAATATTAGACTACGGAAGTGTAACTATTGTTTGAAGTACAATTTTCAATATCAATCCTTGCGATCAATGTTCCTCAAGCCATGTAATTATATACAGTCGAAGTTGCATGCATCGAATCCTCTTAATTTGAAAAAAAATGATTAGTTTGAAATGAAAAAAATGAAATTACCCCATAGTATCCCGATATTTCCTATGCTAAAAACCCCGTTTTATTTGAAAACGCTTTGATTGAAAAGTCGAATTAATTGAAATGGATTACAAGGTCCGGTGAACACTTACTGAGTTGTTTTGATAATGGTTAATGTACGAGTCAATTTACACATTTGAATTTAACGCCCAAAACTTTATACTTGTTAACTACGTCACAATTTAAAGGGATACAATGTTTGTGTATTGCATGAGCTATAGGTGTAAAAACACGTGTTACAACCATTTATTTACCTGAGCGTAATAACGTGTTTTTATTGTTTTCGCTGGAAATATATTGTATTGACTGGCTGAAAATTCTTTAAGACATTTGATTTATACTTTGGTATCTGAGATCTTTTTATATTCTACCTGGTGTCATTCATTTATTTTTATATATTAATTGTAATTAGAATGTTTATATTAGTCACTGTGTAATGATATGCACGTTAGTACTACAG